>JXSR01S034302.1:42285-72053 GCA_000969725.1 Ophiothrix spiculata
TGCGATTCATTTAGATTCATGGCCGGGGGATAGGGGGTTCTTGAAAATTCAAAAAATTTTGTACGGTATGTACCTGCCAGACTTTGAAAAACTGATCATCTCTATACCTATTTTTGGCTCGAAAACCCAATCATGTTATGACTGAAAACTACATGCTGCAGTTTCAAGTTGCCAATAAAGAAGAATATTCATGTAAACATCTTAAAAGGGGGGTCATTGAGTACACGAAAGTTATAAAGGCGGGTCTTTGAGTACAGGAAAAATTTCATAACATGGGGGTCATCCAGTAGCATCAGAAGGCAAAAATATGGAGTCATTCAGTAGCAAGAGATAAGAAAAAGGGGGCCATTGAGTAACAAGTGGGCTGGTAAAATAAAAAGGAGGTCATTGGGTACGCGGCGATTTGAAAAGTGGGTCTATCTGGAGGCACATCCTGCGTACCCACTATGGAAATTAACCCCCCCCCCCCCGGCCCTTGTCACTTTTGATATCTGCATACAAGCATAATCATGATAGTTGACTATTTTGTCCAAAATGATAATTTTGCTAAATTTGTAAGACTTGGAGGGCTGCACAGTCTCCCAGAATCATGCGAGTTGTTAATTTGCATTATTTTGATCCATAATGGTAATTTTCTCAAATTGTAGGTTGTACCTAGGGAGCAAAACAGGTTTACTTGCAACGAGAAATGATTTTAATGTGTCCTATCTAGATGGGTGCTATGGACCATAGGTAACATCACTAGGGTGGACATAAAATCATTCAGTTGCACGGAACCATGCAGGAAGGGGGTAAAAGTCATTACAGGGGGCAGATTTGAAAATTGGTCAAATCTTGTTCAAAACCATTCTAACATGTTCCACTCATCATAACGAACCAGGAAATGTATACTTTGACCCATCTCCGATGAATGCTTCAAGAGTTATATCCGAAAACATAAAAGTCAAATCAAGGGTCAAGAGATGGGTTTATGGGAGTCAACAATTTTAAAAGTGTCCGATTTTATTCAGAATGGTCTCAAATTGTTCGTCTTGCAAAACTGTTTTTACAAAGTAATATTTTCAAACGTCTACGATCAACCGTTGCTATGGTTACAGGCCGATATAAATTTTTGTTATTGCATGTATTTGCACCAATTGGAAATAATGGTTTTTTTTCTTGATACCATAGAAACGATTGATCGAAGACGTTGGAAAATATTACTTTATGCAGACAGTTTTGCAAGACGAACAATTTGGGACCATTTTGAACAAAATTCGACACTTTAAAAATTTTTGACTCCCATAGACCCAACATGTGACCCCTGTAATCACCTTTCATGTTTTCGGTTATATCTCAAAAACCCTTAATCAGATATTGGTCAAAGTGTACTTTTTCTGCTTCTTTATGATGAGAGGAACATGTTAGAATGGTCTAAAACAAAATTTGACCAATTTTGAAGTTTGCCCCCTGCAATGACTTTTACCCCCCTCTTGCAGGGTCCCATGCAGGTGACTGATATTGTGTCCATCCTAGTGTTGTTACCTATGGTCCATAGAACCCAAATAGATAGGACACGTTAAAATAATTTCTCGTTGCAGTTTTACCCCTAAAATGGGGTTTTGCTCCCTAGGTATTGTGGCATGCAAGCAAAATCATTAAGTTTGACAATTGTGACCCAAAACTGTTTGTCTGCTGTAGATAAGCAAAATTACCCCGCGATTGACAACTTGCATACATTTTGGCCCAAAATGACAATTTTGCTCCAATGAAAAATAGTAAGGTTTACATGCAATCTGTAAATTGTTCGAATTGTTAATTTGGTCAAAAGGAACAGGATTGTACATATCAATATATCATGACCCAAAATGACAGTGATGGCACAAAATTTAAAGGGATTGGACAAAATTTCGAAATCTTGTTTGTGGATGATTTACACTTCATATGTAAGAAACTAACAGTCAATTACCAGATGTTGGGAAACTTTCGATCAAAAGCTTCAGAAAAATCAAAAATTTGAATTTTATTTTGTTTTGTAAATTTTTGGTATGTATGAGGCTATTCTCTAAATGTATTTATTGATGTTATATATGAGGATCCAGAGAGCCAAAGATTTGTAAAACAATCATTTCACACCGTCAATTACAGATAAATCAAAAGAAATTTTGAGTTTGCATAAGATATCCTGAAGAGGTAAATTCTAAAAATTTAGGTATAGGGGCAATATTTATTAGATTTATCGTTAATCAAAATGATTAACCTGAAAATATTTATAGATTCATTGAAAATTTCCTGGCAAAAAACTTTCTTTAAAAGAGAAAGCTTCATGGAAAAGCTTACCACTTTATATCTTGAATAAATTTTACTTGGGCGTTGATATATTAAAAAGTAACTGTAAATTTGAAGACTTGCATGATGACATTAAATCAATTCATTGCCTATTTTTTACCTGAATCACTGACCATTTGTTTGCAACAAAAACAATTCAAAGTGTAAATAATATTGAAACCGGGATTGATCAAGTTATATGCAATAATAAATGCATTGTAAGTAACAACAAAACATTGTACTTTAAGGAATGGGCAAAAATTGGTCTAAATATGATCTGGGATTTATACAATGAAACCAATGAAACTTTTGTTTCTTGGAACAAATTAAAGGATATTTTTAGAAATGATGGAACTTCTTTCTTGAAATATTTGGCTCTCAGTCAAGCTCAAAAATGGAAGCAAGGTGCACATCAGAGAGAAAAGTGAGAAACGATTAAAATTTATTTTAATGAAGAATGTATTGATTTATGCAAGTGCATTGCAAAATTATACAGAAATATAATATTATTAAAGATTTCATCAAACCCAATTTGCCAAAATATGTGGGAAAATAAAATAGCTGTTTTTAATATAGACTGGTCCAAAGTATGGAAGAATATGGCATCAGACATTAAAGAGCCATGTTTAAAAACATTAAAAACACTTAACTTGAAAATAGTTAGCAACATTTATCCAACAAAAGTATTCATGAAAACTATAAGAAAAGAAGAAAATTATATATGTGAGACATGTAATAAATTTGATTATATTGAACATTTCTTTTATGAATGTAATAAAAAGGAGGAGGATATGGGAGTAAATAGAAACACTTCTTTCCCTGTTATTATAACATTAAACTAAAGTTAGATAAAAAAAAAGGTGTAATTTTTGGTTTAGAGAGTATAAATATAGCCAATGAAAAAAAAAGTAAATTTGTTGATAAGTGTTGCTAAATTGTGCATAAGTAAGTTTAAATATGGCAACTATCCAAATATATGTGAATGAATGTTCTTATACGTGTTGGTAGAAATCATTAGAAGAGGTTTAAAACTTTGCAACAACACTTACTTTTTCATCAGAATAATTTCAGTGATACCAATCACCGTCATCATTGGTCTAGTTCTGTGTTCCAACTGATCCACTTCTGTGATTCGCCGATGGTGGCGTCCAAGATGTTGAAGGTGTTTCCAGAAGTGAATTATAAAATTGGAAAGTTCGCGCCCCCCGTCTCTGTTAAGAGTTGGGCTTGTCTCTTTCTTGATGCAAATGGCCTCCCTTATTTTTCGATGTAATAGTTTATCCTCTCTGCATAATACAGAAACGTCAAATTGTTTGTCTTGGACCAGCGACCAAAAGTGTCAATTACGACCCCGTTGTCCGGCCATTCCCTGGGGATCAAAGGTAATAAGAAAGGTCAAATTTACAACTTTGTCTGATTTCAAAGGTTAATGTGTCATGCTGTTTGTCTTGGGCCACCAATCAAAAGTCAATTGTGACCCCAATGTTAGACCTATCTCTTGGGGTCAAAAGTCAATAGAAAGGTCACATTTTTGACTTTGACCGATTTCAAAGATTAAAGGCATTGGACACAATTGGACACAATTTTGAAAAAGACATTGGACACAATTTTGAAATTTTGTTTCTTGATGATTTACACTTCCTAAGTTAGAAATTAACAGTTAATTACCTGATATCAGGAAATTTTTGATAAAAACCTTCAAAAAAGTCAAAAATTTGAATTTTATCTTATTTGCTCATTTTGGGTATGAGGCTATTCTCTAAACGTATTTATTGATGTTATACAATTAGAAAGAGCCAAAGATTTGTTTGTAAAACATTCCTTTTACATTATAGATTGCAGAAAAATCAAAAGAAATTTGGAATTTCATTAGATCTCCTGAAAAGGCCAATTCTAGAAAAATGCAAAAATCTCAAAATGTTTTGGGAAAAGTTTAGGGATGATGCTGAACTAATGCCCATTTAAGGTGTCAAATTGTTCATCATGGACAAGTGATCAAAAGTGTCAATTGTAAACCCGTCTTCCAATCTTTCCTTGGGATATACCTTTGACAGGATGAAATGATTGATGCATGCGGTGGTCTTATAACAGAGACCCACATGTATTAGACTAGGAAAGTATGCATGTGCTTTTTATCCAGTTTTCAATGGTAAAATAATTCTTTGACCAAATAATCTTGGAAACGCTTTCAGATGTTCACAATTCTTCATTTTATGCTGTTTTCACTACATGTATAAACAATTTTTGATCAACATCTTCTAGCATTGTTTTAATATGAAATCCTTGTTTAGGGTGCTTTGGAAAATGTAGCTGGACACGCTTCATATACAAGATGTTGTTTTTCTGTTTATGGGGCATTTCAGGAATGGTTTTTGCTCTGTAACTCAGCAAGGGACAATCAAATTCAAATAAAAGTATACATTTATGGAAGCGGATTTGCATACTGAGCATGACGGTCAGGCTGTTTTTTGACCAAAATGTGTAATTTTTGACATAGGGTCCAAAAATTATGTTTCTTGTCCCAAAATTTTACGAGAAAGCTAACTAAATTTTGGTTTGGTAAAATTTTAAACCATTTTACTTTTTAGAATCTAGAATCCTACGAGTGCATTTTTTATTAGTTTTTGAAATATTGCCAAAAATAGGTCAAAAAATATCATATTTTGCCAACAATGGTGTCAGGAGTGGGATTTTTTGAAATTTTTTGGTCCAATTTTTGGCAATATCTCACAAACTAAGAAAAAATAAAAAAAATAAAAATTTGTTCCTAGATATTGCTTTCTAGGTTCTAACAAGTAAAAAAGATCAACATTTTACCAAATCAAAGTTTAGTTAGCATTCCCGAAAATTTTTTGGACCAAAAACACAATTTTTGGACCTTCAATTTCACATTTTGGTCCAAAAAATGACCTGACTATCATGTTCAGTATGCAAATCCTCTTCTAGAAATATATATTTTAATTTGAATATAATTATCCATTGCTGGGTTACAGTGCAAAAACTGTTTCTGCTAACAAAGGGATGACAGGACCGTAAAGTGCTATATGCACAATATAACATTTTAATCCAGTTTTTGGTTTCAAGTGTAAGTACCCCGTGCAAAGACCCTTCCCAAATAAATGAATACATGAAGGAAGTTGTTGGGGCCTGGAAGTTTTTAAAACCATTTTTCTTGTCAAAATGGTTCACTTTTTTAGACATGTTTTCTACGACCTTAATACTAACTTTTGTTCTATCAATTAAGTTTTTCATTATATTCGATGACGATATTAACTTAATCACTTATGTTAACATTCCATATTGCATAGCTTGAACAGTTTGAGAGACTAGTAAATTGCAGAAGGTGATAAGGTAACAAATTGAACTACCATTGCTTTTATTTTATTTACTTTAATTCATTATCAAACATGATGCACTAAAAGCGCAATTTAGAGCCGCTGCCTATTGAAGACCCCCTTAAATATCAGGTTCCCTATCTACCCTAATTTCTTTTTGGTAAATATTGACACTTATAATCAGTGCCACAATCAGTTTAATTCAACTTCTTTGACATTTTTTCCCTTTATAAATCATAGTTTAACGATAATAATAATAAATAATTTTGAAACCTTAGTGTTAAACAAATATTGATAAAATCCTGATTCAGTGTGTGAAAAGGGAAAAAAAGGTATATTTTAGCTTCAGAACACTCCGCCCATTAGAGGGTGTTTTAAAAAACTGTAGTCACGTTATGCCTACAACATTATTATTGGGTACCCCCACCCGGAGAAAATCAGATGATCATAGCATGTAGCTCAAACTAACATGTAAGTCATTAACTGGTCCTATTTTTTGTTTTACACAAAAACATGTGTAAATAACTGTGCTGATTCGCATTCAAATGATTGCTACTTTTAGGACATAAACTTAAAACCCACAAATTTGTATATTGCTGGAAATTTTATTTTCAGTCCAAGGATTCAAATTTTACCTGTAGGGGAGACTGGGGCTATTGTGGCCAGCGGCGGATTTAAGGAAAAGGGCCCTGTCAGCAACTTAAGATGGGGGCCCTTTTTAAAACAAAAATGGTCGCAGGAAATATGACATTTTTTGTTGTGCGCTAAGCTCACGAAAAAAAACAATAAATTATTAAATATCACCTAAAAATTGCTTTAAAAATCTTGAAATTGCCCCTGGTTCCTAACTGGTAAAATTGACCCCACAAAACGTTTTCTTGGGTCCATCGCAATATATTAGGGGGGAAAGTTGTGTGGGGCCAGCGTTCTGCTTGGGCCAATGATGTTGCAAGAACACTGGGTTTTCTATGAATCTTAGTGAAATTCTTTGGAAGTATTTTTTTCTTTCCTTTAAAAAATATTTGGGGGCCATTTAAAGTGGTTTCGGCAGCTGGTAGCTGGCACAATAGCCCCACATGGCGGGGCTATTGTGGCCCCTGCGACTTATATAATTAATGTAAATTTGTATGCAAATGAGACTAGTTATTGTCATTATTTTTATTGGATAATGTACACTATTAAATAAGGTAAATATGGTAACATAACTAGTTGCTTACAGTTTTGTATGAATGAGATATAGGAGGAAAACTATAAAAGGGGGCCACAAATGGCCAATAGCCCCAGTCTCCCCTACATAAACTTAATTTTGAGGGATGGGTAAAAACTATACATGGTTCAAGATAAAACAAAAGTGCATTTTTGTCAACCAACTTGACATTTTCAGATTTTGGTGTGGGCCTATCAAGGTGAAACAAACATTAATTGAAGGATATAATGATGACCGTCCATAATATAAGTAATACATTTAGTGACCAATTTCAATGTGGTCAAAATACTGAGGATGGTCAAAATCTATGAAACGACTCATTACTGGTCATAATTTTATTCCTATTGACATTACCTAAACATTAATCACATAATTGGATTCCTTGTCAAATTTCCTTTTGAAAAATTCATATTTATTACCAACTACGTCGACTCACTCAAAAGATATGCCGTTTTAAAGTTTTCGAATTTACACATGAGGTTGTATTTTTTGTTAATCATGACCAAGCTTTATGGTTCAGTGCACCCAAAAATCAGTGGACAAATTGTCCTTCCGTAACCATGATCCCTTCGCATTTTGCATTGTTAAACACCAAACACCAAGCTATGCATTCAGTAACTTTGAAATAAAATTTCTTCAAAAATTTCATAAAAATTTTCAAAAATGTACTCAAGGTGAAAAACCATGTCTGTTTTGCTGTCCTTCCGTAACCGACCTCAATATTATGCATATTTTGCGACAGAGAAATTTTTATGAAAAAATTCCTGTTGAATATGTATGCTTTCATGTAGGCCTATACTCAACTAAATATGGAATTAGTTTTATTTTATCCTATTCAATTTTGGCAATGTATGCGTTTGAAATACAGAAAAATTCTGTGAAATCCTTCCGTAAACGTGAAAATGTCCTTTAGCATTATACATATTTCATTGAAGTATAACCCCAACATTTTTATTTTTTACAATACACATGTTTATAAATCTTAACTTTCGTATACTTTTCTATGCAATCCTATATGCGGGCTTCAACCACCAGAACCACCATGTTTTCTAATTGCTTTTTCAAGTATAACTTCATCAAGTAAGATCATAAAAAGTTCACTTTTTGTATATAGAGTACAAATAGACCTTCCATATTAAATACAAAACTTTCCGAAATATGTTAAGAAATTTAAGCAAGAATGCATGTTTTATACTATTTTTTAATGTAATATTTAACAAAATATCATATTTGAGGGAACTGTTTTTGATGCAAGGTCTATAAGAATTTAAAGCTAAAAGGGAAATGCAATCAAGCATAATTATTAAATTTGAAACATTGATCTAAAATATCACTTAGATTTTGAGAGTTATGATAATGCCTATCATGGTAATGAAAATTACAATTAACTTTTTTGTTAACTTTGTTTGACTTTGTGAGTTCTGCTTGCTAAGCAAAAATTTGGACAATTTTATGATTTTGCTTAGCAAGCAGAACTCACAATAATAATAATGAATTGGAAAATGATTTTACTCAAATTGTAAGATTTTGATGGCTGCAGATTTGACAATCTGCATAAATTTTGGCCCCAAATGAGAATTTTGCTCATAGAAAATTTTTACGCTGTTAATTGGCCAAATTGTAAATTACATATTTGGTGACCCAAAATGACAATTATGCAAGTTATTGCTAAACAGTCAGATTTTGAGGCCAGCGACAAGAAGATCATGAAATTTCCACAATCTTGTGGCCCAAAATAATTTTTGACATGTAGCTCGAGAATATGTTTGCTCATATTGTAATATCTTGATGAAATATGGGTCTGCAAGCAAGGAAAATCAAGAAATTAGACTATTTTTAACCAGCCCAAAAAAGTGTGGCTTTCATTAAAAGAAAATAAAGAATTAATAGGCCTAATAAAAAACCTTTAGTTAATTTTGACTTAATATAACCAATGATAATAATTTTGCCAAAATTTTAAGATTGTCAGGGAATCATAACAGTGAAAATCACTAAATGACCCGGGTAAATGACACTTTGTGTCAAATGCAAGCAAAGTCATAATACTAATTTTTTAATCACTCAATTGTAAGATTTTGAATGAGGCAGCAGGCAAAATCATGAAACTTGGCAATATTTTTTTACAGGTAACGTATACTGCAATCAAGCATAATCATACAAATTTAAAGTTAGTTCCAAACCAAATGATCATTTGCTCAGCCACCCCAAACCAACCATAAATGCCACCTTTTGTAAGTATCACTTTTTTAATTATTTGCAAAGACCATGCTTTAAGGTTTAAAATGTAAACATGTTCAAAGATCAGTAAGCCCTATATTTTCTGTTGATTGTATTAAAAATATGTAGATTTATTTCATAATTCCTATAATTTTCTCCAAATTAAATTTTACTGATATTTTGTAGTAAAAGCACAAGGATTGTGAATCTATCAAAAAATCAATTTTGGCAAATTATGACCTTGACATTTATTTTCACATGTAGCGCAAATAAATGTAGTTTCTGGCATTTACGGCTCATTCGGGCTGGACAGTCACAAATATTAGATTTTGAGTGCTGTATGCATGGAAAGTCAAATAATTTGCACAATGTTGGACCTCATTTTGCTACGTTTATCAAATTGTTGATTTTAAGATCATAAAGATTTGACAACTGCAAACTGCAATTTTGACCCCACAGACATTTTTTTATTTTTTATTTTGGACCAAAATGACAATCAAGCTGGAATTCTTTCGATCTGCATGACAATACGGATAAAATGATATGAGGGCTACATGAAAAAACATTAAATTGGCAAAAATTTTGGACCAAAATAGCAATTCTAAAAAAAAAATTGCTAAAAAAATATGACATTGTTGTTCACTAAGAACAAATATATGTTTACAAAATAGCAAACAATACTATCTATAATAGTTAAAATTAGGTTTAAAATTTGAATTTGAATGTATAAATGCAATGCTATATTGAAATTTTTGTTCCAATTCTTGTTCAACCGAACCAGATCAGGTTCATTGCCTGGACTGCTAATTGTATTAAGATATGAGGTGGCATGCAAGTAAACTCATGATATTTTACCATGGATGACACTCTTTCAATGTTGAAATTGCAAGATTTTTAGGATGGAATTTCCCACAGGTAGTTCTTCCCACGGACCCAGTAATGAGCTCATATCAAGCAAATCATGAAATTTGACTATTTTTGCAAGTTGATCCAAAATGAGCATTTTGCACAAATTTTTGCATGAACAATTACGGTTTGCACCATTTTGGCCAAAATGACTATTTTACCAAGGCTCTCAAAGTTATTAACATTTTTATTTGTTTTTGGTTGACAAACTCATACCGAACTAATCGTAACCCAATTCAGTATTGAAGTGATGATATACTCACTCAGTTACTGGATCACGCTCATTCCATGATTCGTACATGTTCAATATGGACCTTTTAGATCAGGTCTAACTTCCATGTCCCTAGTGCATGGCAAAATACTGCCCATCAACGTCATGACTGCATGGCACCAACTTATTTGGAGGATCTGGTTCAAGCTCATCAAAAATATGTCAGAATGGTACACCATGTGGCATGTAAAATAGCATGTGAATTTATAGTATGATGATGATTACTCACCAGATTTTCACTATAGCCCTGGGCCCATATTCATGAAAGCCTGCTAACTCTAGCTGGTAACTAACTTAACAGTCATAGGGGCCCTACCACAGGCAGTGGCGTAACTTTGGTAGCGGGTGCCCGTGGGCAGTTTTATAAAGGTGCCCCTAAATATCGAAGCGCACAACGGGGTCCAGCTCCGGGGTTTTTGCTGTATTTTCAATGGAAAAGCACCAAGATTTTCACTATAAAGACAGTGTTTCAAACATAAAATAATATCATACTAATGGTTTGTTTCCGCAGCAGTTTTGTACGACTGACATTTTGATCCAACTTTTCCTCCTTAAAACATAAAATTGTGTGTTAAAAAAAAAAAAAAGAACAAGCTATGCATAGGTCTATTAAAATTGAAATCCTTTTCTTGAAAGGGCACCCATACGATGAGGTGCACCATAATAGATCCGAACTGCTGACTTTTCATTGAATTTAAAGGCCAAGTTTAAAGGGCACCCAAATGAGTGCCGATTGGGTGCCTTTTCATGAAACGGCACCCATAGTTCCATACAATGAAAAGTGGCAAAAGTCAGTTGGGCCCGCAGTTGAGGAGTAAGGGTATAGATTATTTCCCTTCCCCTCCCCTCCCCTCCTCTCCTCTCCCAGTACTGCCTCTCCCCCTCCCTCTGTCTCTCTCTCTCTCTCTCTCTCCCTTTTTTCCCCCTTTTTCTTTTTCTCTCTCCCTTCCTCCTTCCTTTCCTTTTTCTTTTGTCCTTTTCCCTTTCCCAACTCCATTTTTTGTGTGGTCAACTCAGGGTGCCCCCTGGTGCCCCCTAACCCGGGTGCCCGCGGGTTTGCCCACCCCGAGCCTATAGGAGTTACGCCACTGACCACAGGTTTTCGAGCGTAGCGCGAAAACACGAAAACATTTTACATCGCCGCTTCACCTAGGCGAAATGTTAACCGTGCTAGCATGGTCAACCATGGTCATGGTCAAGACATGGTTGACCATGGTTGACCATGGTCAGCCATGATCGCCCGTGGTGGCTTGACCATGGTCATGGTCACCATGGTATACCATGCTTATAAGCATGGCTGAACATGGTTAGCCATGGTGTCACCATGTTTAAGCATGACTGAACATGGTCAGCCATGGTGTCACCATGGTATACTATGCTTAAGCATGGCTGAACATGGTTAGCCATGGTCAATGTTGGAGTGGGTTTGACCATGGTCAGGCAATTTCAAATTGTGACATTGACCGTAGTCACCATGTCTGACCATGGTCACATGAAAATCCATCATGTTAACCATGACAGTTTTTGTATATTTAATCTCTATATATAGAATTAGATTCACAAAATTTAAGTTATAATACGTACACTTTCTTGTTTCACAACAAGAATATAACCATGGAAAAAAAACTATGGAAGATATGACCGTGGCTGACCATGGTCAACCATGGTTAAACATGATCATATCGACCATGGTTGACCAATGTTAACCATGGTCAATCATGCCAAGCTTTTGACCATGGTGACTGGATGTCTTTGACCATGGCGTGCCATTTTTCAAAAACACGGCTAACCATGGTCAAACTCTACATGTTTGACCATGGTTGACCATGGTTGACCTTGTCAAACATGCCAAGCTTTTGACCATGGTGACTGGATGTGTTTGACCATGGCGTGCCATTTTTCAAAAACATGGCTAACCATGGTTTGACCATGGTCAAAACCCCATGGTTAACCATGGTTAAACCATGCTTTTTTCGCCTAGGCATGTAATTGTCAAACTTACGCAGCGGGTCCCTCAGTGGCAAAAAAATTCAAATCGGTCCAGTCGTTTTGTGCTAATTAGCATAAACTGATTTTTCGAGGGCGCTGTTCGAATTTGTTTTGCCCATAAAATCGAAACCGAATATTTTTTTTTCTAATTTTATTTTTGAAATGTAATTGTACTTGTAATATGCAAATTTGAGCAAAATTTCATGCGAAAAAATCCTTCGGGAACACGTTTTTTGAAATTTTGGCGGGAAATTTTTTGACCGTGCGACACAAAAATGGTTTTTCGGCCGCCATTTTGAAACGGATCATCCGATTTTCAATTTTGTTTCTGTATTTTGGTCCTTTTTACATGCTTTATCATTGACCAGACTTTCAATGTGAAATTCATACAGGAAGGTTGTTTTTTTAAGGGGGGGGGGGGTCCCTAGGTACCCCCCTTGGGCACCAACAGGTAAAAATACCTTGGTCACTTAAGTGTTAAGTCCCTTAAGTGTTTGCTAGGCCTAGCTGAAATTGATATTTACGAAACCCTGCTAGTGTAAATTTTTAGCAGACAACTAAAATGTTCATTTTACTAATGATTGTCAAGGATAAAATAATGATGTTAAGACAATAATTTCGGTTAGTACATTATAGCACTTTCAGACAAACACGAGATAATGTCTTTCCCCATTGTTAAACCATGCTTTTTTCGCCTAGGTAATGTATAGAGTGAAAAATGAAGATCTGAATATGAAAATATGACTGTATCATGGATAATTGAGATTTTGTTACCAAAATATTGCTCATATTTTTCTCATAACCGATGTGAAATTTTTTCGGCTGAGTTATATTCCATTTTGGCTTGGAGATATAAATGTGTCTAATTTTACAAATTGCCCATAAAATCAAATCGGTTTGACTGATTCAGCTAAAATTTGAAATTCAAACTTCTCTAGTGGTATCTTTCATATGACACTGAAAACTCAATTTTGCAAAATCAGACCAAGCTCCTTCCTTAAGATTTTAAAAATCTTATAATTTCTGAATTTCAGAAAAATCTTAAAATCTTACAATCTGAGAAAAATTGTCATATTGGGCCAAAATTGACAGTTGGAGTTTATTTGGAAATGTAAAATTTTATAAGTTTCCTTTCTTGTAGGTTCAGATTTTCTTTAAAAATTTAAATTTTAACAAAGTTAATAATTTTATAAAAAATTTGACAGTGGCGTACCAAAGTGTCACTGTTTTTGCAGGCTCCATATATATGTGTCAAAAGACCCCCTTCTCAGCCCTTCTTCTATTATAAATGCATGCATGTGCTCTCACCATAATGTCTATAATTTTCCCTCACCGAATGCAAAAACTGTGTTGTCACCCAATAACCCTTCATTTTTTAGACCAACAAACCCTCACATTTTTGTATTTTTCTCTCACCGAATGCCAAAAATCATGCTCTCAGTCACCCAATGACCCCAAGTGAAGTTGTGTTCCAAATACATATTAATTTGTCAAAACGATGTTTGATAAATGTGCTTTAATTGTAGAAAAAAAGTTTTATCCAATACTTTTTGTAGTTGTGTGACATAAAATTTTGTTTTGATTTTACTTTTTGTTTTGTTTTCTTTTTGGTTGTCAGTTTTGAAAAGTTACAGGAAAAATTGTGGCATACTTTTTGTTTTTATCAGTGTGAAGATGTCTTCTTCTGCATCTGGCCCTACAATCTTATTAAAAAGTTTTATCCAATACTTTTTGTAGTTGTGTGACATAAAATTTTGTTTTGATTTTACTTTTTGTTTTGTTTTCTTTTTGGTTGTCAGTTTTGAAAAGTTACGAGAAAAATTGTGGCATACTTTTTGTTTTTATCAGTGTGAAGATGTCTTCTTAATTCTGCATCTGGCCCTACAATCTTATTGTTTTTAACAACGATTGTCATTCAGACCTGTGATCTTTTTTGCTCAAACGCTTAAAGCTCAAATTCATTTAGGGCCAAAAATCATGCAAAAATTGTCTTCTTTTGGCCACTATTCTCATATTTAATGATTTTGGTTACCTACAAACATCAAGATCTTACATAACACTGGTCTACAAATTTTCAAAAAATTCGAGTATCTGAGATGAAACATACCTTCCTTTGTCAATTTTGGGCTGCTGAACATGAATATGACCATTAAAAAATCAGATTAGCTCTAGTTTTTAAGAATTTTGCGATTTAATATTTTACATGGCAACGTATAGGAGCAATACACAATATGGTAGATCTACATGTATTTTACGTATATACAGTTACACAGATTATGAAGGTTCTACTGATAATCGATGCTTCTTTGGTTGGTTCTTATATCTCTTTTTAGGAACAATAGAAATCCACAATAATGATGTGCTCTATTTGTCTTGATAACGTTTCTCTATGGGTTAGATCGAAACGTTCACATTGTTGTCACCGACTGCACCACAGTTGACAGGAAATGAATCGATGTGATTGAAGTAAATGGATTTTTAAGGACATATTGCAGCCCAACTTTCAATAGCATATTCATAGTAGCATGTCTTCCACAAATTGTTTGTAAATGCCAGCTTCATTATTTCCAATGAAATTGTTAACAACTTGGGAGTCTTCTTTTGCTTCCTATGATGCAATCAAATGCTTCATCTAAAAGTTCATGGATTTGAGGAACAACAAATACCCTCTATTGCTTTACTCGGCTTTAGGAATTAAGTACCAAGGCTCCATGGAATGCTGATCCATGGCTTTAACAAAGTTCTTCATTCTTTATGAGTTCCATTTTTAGTAAAACCTTGTTTTGGTCTACAAGTGAAAGACATTGCACATATTGAGGTCCAGATTCAAGTTGTTGTTGGTAAGGCCAGTCTAATTGAATGTCATTAATGAGAAGCAGTTGGTGGGAAGATCTTGTTCAACCGTCCCATTCACAAAGAAAACAATAATACAAACACAAATGTACTATGTGTAACCTCATTGAGAACAAGCAGGATAGTAATGATTTTGAGGTGAACGCAAATATGTCATTGTATTGGCACACTTAATGCATTCTAAAAAGTTGCTTCACATTGTCAATTTTATTTCATGTAAAAGTACTCGCTGAATCTCAATATTGATCAATCAATAACATCAATAAATCACCTCCACTCATTAGGACTTACAGGCTTCATTTAAACCATCAACATCAACTGTCTTAGATTTTTCCAGTCAAAATTTATAACAACATCATGACAGGATACCAAATCACCTATCCTCTTTAAAATCAAAATAGTAGTGGCTTAAACAAGTTCTGTAATCAGTTTATTATCCTACTTCATTAACAATACTTTCAATGGACATGAGAAGATAAAATAACATTAAAAGTAAGGTTTATGTACTCAACATTGTGCTACTCCCTATATTGCCTATTAGCTCCTATCGTGGTACACAGTATACCACTGGGGTTGTGTATCTTAAAAACAAGAGCTAACTAGCATTTTTAAGCATCATTTTTGGTTTCAGTGACCCAAAATTAGTCAAGATTGACTACTTTCATTTAAGATACTTTTTGGCTGTAGACCAGTGATAATTTGTTAGCAAAACAGTCATTTTATTAAGGTGCAGTATTGTATCTATTTGTACAATTGTGCCGGTCTTGAAAAAAAATGAATGGAGTATTGCCATTGAATGGAAACATTTTGTCAAAAAGACACAATCCTGCACCTCACTCAGTCATTTTGGTGTCAAAATTGAATTGAAAATCTGGATTTTCCAAGTTACAAACAGCTCTCAAAGCTATAGTAAAAAATTTCAAAATTTTGCACTTGAAATGGGGGTCTTTGGAACTAAATCTCAAAAAATGAGGCTGGGGAACTGAAAATTTTTGAAAAAAAGCCTCGCGAACTAAAGGTTGCGCTTGAAATGGGGGTCTACTCTCTAAATATAAACGAGTGAAAATTTCACTCCCCCAAAGAGTGAAACTCTTATAAAAAAGGAGTGGTTTTGTATGTTAAACAGCAAATTTCCACTCAAAAAGAGTGAAAATCACTCTAAAAAGAGTGAATTTCCACTCGTTTGAGGAGTTAAACGAAGGACAACTCGAAAAAGAATTGTCCTTCGTTTAACTCCTAAAACGAGTGGAAATTCACTCTTCTTAATAGAGTGATTTTCACTCTTTTTGAGTGAAAATTTGCTGTATAAGATACAAAACCACTCCTTTCTGAGTGGTTTATAAGAGTTTCACTCTTTTGGGGAGTGAAATTTTCACTTGTTTACATTTAGAGAGTAGGGAGCGGCAGGCAAGGCGTGAAAAGGGGGTATTGCAGGCTGCACTGTACCCGTATCACCTTTCTAGGTCAGTGCCCCCTCCCAGATTGATTTGAAAAACTTCTTAGAGCCCTGTTAATGTTAAAGATAAGCTTCCTTTAGCTATAGTACCAAGTTGGGTTTCATTGGCGTAAGCCTAAACAAGGTGATTTCACCTGAAATTTTTTTTTACAATTTGAGCAAAATTGGCACTTTTGAATGAAACAAATTAGCAATGCCATGCAGACTTTGTTTCCATAATGGTCAAAGATGTATCCAAACTTGTCAATATTGTGCAAAATAACCCCCAAAATTGTCTAATTTCAAAGTTTTGCACACCTGCAGCCATCAAAATTTTAATTTTAGTGACCATTTTTGAAATTGTCATTGTTGTAGTCCAAGGACCAGGTGTATAGGCCAACATGCCAAGGATTTGTCATCCAAGACCAAGCACTCAAGTCAAGGACCAGGTGTGCCAAGGACTTGGCATCCAAAACAGTGGCTGCAGTATGCACAAGATTTTTTGACTGCATGGGGAGGGCACAATATTTAGTTTCCCCCGAATGACCATGAGAGGGGTATGATTGGATGTTTTTAATACGTGCATAGCGCACAAAAATATTCACAATCGCGCAAAGCGCGTGAAATTTAAAATAAATTTGCTACTTATTATAGCTAAAATGGAGATAAAATCTTGATAAATGCACGAAGCAAATTTCATAGAATATTAACAATCACACGAAATTTTGAAACAACTTTGCTATTTGTAGCTAAAAATGGAGATAAAATCTTGACTCGCCCCTATATATCCCCACCTTCCATCCCCCAGCCCCCATTTCCAAAATCTCATACACAATCTGATCAGGGAATAACAACCAAGGCTGAACTAGCAAGTGTTAGCCAGTTTTGACCTTGTTTGTCATCAAATCCAAGTTAATCTATTTTTAAATTCATTAAAGTATCACCAAACAATAACCACCAAGCTAGAGCACAAACCCGAGGGGGGGGGGGGGGTACTTAGTACAAAATGTGGTATATTGATAGGTCTGTTTTTCAATTTTTTCTAAAATTTGCGGCAAATTTCAAACAAAAATCAGGAAATTCCCTCCAAATTAGCATAAATTTTCAGAGAAAATTTCATTTTTTGTATAAACTCAACTCAAAATTTTGGGAATTTGGTATATGGATGGGCCCCTTTTTCTTAAAAATTGGTAGTATACTATTGGTATAGCATGGATGGTACTTCACATTTCCCAGTGGCACACCCCTACCAAAACCAAACTTGAGTACCCCAACCCCCACCGTGCACGAAAGGTGATGTTTTCCAGATTTTGTGGACATCTGCTATCCAATTATATTGCTGCTTCTTGCATATCAAAACTTTTATAGCCCAAAATATGACCATATGAGATACAAATTATATAAAAGTAGTCTCTCATTCACAAATTTCTCAAGGTAGCAATCTTTTCATAACTAAAACTGAATTCAATAGATATTGCACACCTCAATAATCAGACAACATGTCTAGTCAAAAATGACCAAATGTTTTAAGGGAGTGGCCTTTTTTAATTTTTGTTTTTCTGAAAAAGTTCACAGAATGTGTTTTCAACTCTTACACAACCAGAAAGCTGAAAAAAATAATCTTTATAATGGTATGATAATTAAGGCAATAGGTGTTGTACTGCCGAGATATGGTCTGAGAAAGAGTTAGAATTCTGAAAAACTTCAGCATTTTAGCTACTTTTACACACAAAACCTGTGAAATATTGTACATGAAATTTGTTTCTAAAAACTATTTTCGGAAAATTAGGAGCTTGCAGTGTGTTTTGATGTTGAATATTTTATTAACAGTAATATCATTAATAATTTGGTATTGTAATTTGAATATAAAGGTTGAAATGACAAAGTTTAATACAATGAATTATTTGAACATTGGTGCAGAAAAACCTAGAAAACATCAGGTAGCACTGCCTTTCTTTTGTTCTTGGTTTAATATTGTTCATGTTTGAAAATGTCTTGTATATTTTTCGGTAAATGAAGAATACACAAGGTTTCCATATGAGGCATCAGGTACGTGGGGTCTATATTTTAAAACTGTCATTATTTGTTACCACATAACACATAGGGATGAAACCCAGACATGCAGGACGGGGTATGAATAATGAACCCTTTTTAAAATTATGAATAACAAACCTCTTTTATTATGAATAACAAACCTTTTTTTATAATGAATAACAAAAGTTTTATAATGAATAACGAACCTTTTTCATTTTTATGAATAACGAACCTTATTATGTTATGAATAGCGAACACTTTTTATTATGAATAACGAACCCTTTGTTTTGATTATGAAAAACTAACCTTATTTTCTTTTATGAATAGCGAACTTGACCTTTTCTTATATTATAAATTGCGGATCCTTTTTCAAATTATGAATAAAGAACGTATGCGCATTTTATGAATAGTGAACTTTTTTTTTTATTCCCTGTGCTTCAAGTTGGGTCTGGTGGTGGGAGAAAAATACATAGATTCTGCACCAGACCCCTTCTCTTAACTGTTAACTATTAATTATACTACAGAGATAGAAGCATAAAAGCTCATAAAAAACACAATATTATAGTACACAAGTGTAAGCACCAGTCTGAAAACAGGGGCTGGTGATAATACCAAGGTTTTTATAGAGCTCCCTCCCACCTAGCCCAACCCACCCAAACAGCCACCCACCACACGCATGCACCCTCCCCCTCATGACATCACATTTAGGGCCTACACGATAAGCTACAAATATTGTCACGCAAAGTGCCCCGTAAAAAGTGGCCTGCAAATATTGGCCCGCAAATATGCCACAAAAATTGGCCTGTAAAAGTTGGCCCGCAAAAATCGCCCCACAACCCGCAGCCCCGGACAAAATAGCACCTCCTACCAGGCACAGCTATTAAAGCAATGCAAGGGAGCAGCCACCGGGCTTACAAAGTTAGGCGAAGTTGTGCAAATCCTCAAATTCCATGATTTTCCATGCTTATACTATAGGTCTACATGTCGTTTTTGAGATAATCATCATAAACTGGTAAAATGATGATGCGGTTCAAATTTTGTTACGTCCCTATAACTAAACAATAATAAAAAAATATTTAAAGCAATGCATTTGTTATTATAGTCTGCTATTATAAGCCAAATTTCATTGAAAAACTCTTTCAGAAAGCAGATTTTGAATTTTTGGCAGGAAATTTTTCGTTTAAAAAAATTGACAAAAATTAGATATCTGGTTGTCATTTTGAAACTCAATGACATATTTTTTTGTTTGTTTAATAGTTTGTTTCATATGAATTGTATGGAGTTGTTGTATCACTGAGTATGGTTTAAAGATTTATAAATAATGTGGAAAACATTATTTTTTTTAAACCATGTAAACAGGATATAGTAAAACAGGAAAAACAGCTTTATGCACCTAATTATGCAAGCTTGTCTTCTTTTCATTTTTAAAATGATTTAATTTGATGTTTTAAACAAATAACCATTTCACTCAATTACAGTAATATTGACACTGCCTGACATTTGTAAGAGCTTGTCAAATTTCACTGTCAAACATATACCATTACAATTTTCAATAGCCCAGAGAAATATCTGAATGCCTATATGGTTTCATATGGCCTTGGGCATTTTGTGTCATAATACTGACTGTTGAAAAGACCATATTCAAGCAAATTGTTTGCTAAGACACATTTCCTTGAATAGACATACCTTGCTCTCCAGTCTAGCAGAACAAATTGGTACATGTACATGTTGAATTTTCTGATATAAATTGCTACATTTTGACAATAGATCCTTTAGTTTCTTTAAAAAAATTGGTATTTTGATGGGTGTAATTATCAAATTTTCCGACATTTATGCAAATTATGGATTTATTCTAAGTTTCATACAAGAATCAGGAATTGTGTACCAATATTGCAAAATATTGAAAATGAAGTTGACTTAACAGGCCGGGCATTCAGTGAGAGCACGGATCATGTGGGAGAGCATGATTTTTAGCATCCCGGTCAAAGAGAAAAATACAAAAATACAAGGTCTTATTGGTTTAAAAATTAATGAGCCTGAGTGTTATTATAAATAGAAAAGAGTTCCATATGCCCTCATTTATTTACATGTCAGATACAAAATTAATGTTAAGATTGGCCTTTTTTAAAATCGAAAAAGAAAAGAATAAAGAACAAATTTAATTAAATTGTATGTTACAAGTAAATCTAAAAGGAGTTGTGGAATTTTTGCCAAATTATGAAGAAATTTTTTTTAATTTTTTAATTTTTAATTTTTGAAAAACTAACGTCCACACTAAAACTAACGCGCGCAATTAATTTTATTTAGCCTAACAGTGCAAGTTAGCCCAGTGTGCCATGGCAGCTGTTGAGCAATTACCCAGGGTCCATATTCATGAACTTAACTGTAGTTGGCTGCTAGCTCTTTGCCTACCTGGGCAATTTCATGAAAAACTGGACATCATGGTTGTAATTTCAAATTCATCTGAACAGTTGACACCTAATCTAAAGGATTTCAAACTAGAATTTTAAAATGGCCAAGCATGTTTTGAATGCTAAATTATTCAATCAATCAATCAATTCATGATACAAGTACTTGCATATAGGCCTACCCCATGAAGGAGTCTATTCGTACAGGGGACCCACGACTTTACGTGACTGTCCGACCACGGAGCAAGTAGAGTAAAGTTCTTGCCCAGACGAAAACCGCCCAGCCCGGGGCTCGAACCCAAATCTCTGTACTATGAGACCCGCACTCTAACCGCTCGGCCACACTCCCCTCTATCGTATATATTTTGCTTAGAATATTCTATGCTGACGACATGACGTAGGTCATCGAATAAAACTGTGTGTTTTCCGTCACGGATGACTTTTCCAAGAATGGATAAGGCTTAGGGGAAAAAAATGCTCTCAAAATTTTATAATTTTAGCAAATTTGTCATAGTCACAAATTTGAAAATTTCATGATCTCCAATTAGTTGCCTCTGGCCCTCATCTTACTGTTTTAGCAATATTGTCATGCAGATCATCAGATATTAAGATATAATTGTAAATTTTAAAATTTGTCCTTTTCGCCCAAAATTCTCAAATTTTATGATTTTGATTACTACAGGTAATCAAAATCATAAAATTTGAGAATCCGATCAGACAATGTTGAGTCTAATTATCTGTTTTGGCCAAAATCCTCATATTGATAATTTTTCTTTACTGCTGACCTAAAATCTTACTGAATAGAATGATTGGGCCAAATTGCAGATTTTGAATTTTATGATTTTCCATGCTCACAGTGTCTTTTTCATTTCATTTTAAGGAAATGATAGGCACTTTTGATCATTTTCTTTATTAACTGTTTGCACGAGTACAATGATATACTCATTTTGAGGAATGAACTTGACTTGGAAGAAGACGATCGACGAAGAAGAAGAAGATGAAGAAGAAAATATCTTTAAAAAAATATAAAAAATAATTAAGTTACAATTTCAGCAAAATTGTAAGCAAAATTTTCATTTTATCAAGCAGGGAGCCTGTGCTATGCACAGAAACTATTGTGGGTTGACCAAAGATCATGCTGACCATATGTGGCTGTCATGGGTTATCCTTTTTGAATCTATATATGTGACGTTTGACCTGATGGGTCACTTTGAAACTTTCAGCATGTTATTTTTGGGTTGGCCAAGGAACATATGGTGGCATTTCATGAGGTGGGTCAAAAATGTGTTACATGGTCAAAATGGTCAAAAAACAATTGTTTGATATGATTAATATTATTGATCTCTTTCAATTCAAGTAACTTTTTAGCCAAATATCACTTTTGTTTTGGCATAATGAGCTAATTAATGGTTAATTACTCCATAGACGGCATGCAATGCAAACTGTTATTTTCAAACGCGTGTTTCTCAAAATTGCCTGTTTTTACTAAAGTAAGTCATAAATTGGAATGATTAATGGTAAACAGTTCATTTTTTCAGGATATGTTCTAAATAATTTAATAGTTACTTTGATGCATTAAACTTGAAACAGACCCCTTATGGTCTTGGTGTTGATGACCTTCAATTAATTAGAGGCGGGCTATACAAAGGGAGAACATGGTGATGTTTCAAATCATTCTGTCCTAATTTTTAATTGATGCAGCTTGATCCCCTGTACATTTTGACACCACATTTGTCAAAATCGGACAAAAAATGAGAAGGTGCTGCCCAAAAAACTGATCGAGGGGGAAGGGGTCTGAGGAAGGTCAAAAAAGATAAATTTGCCAATTACTGTAATTATATACCAAATTGTAGCCATGGTGGTGACTATCTGTATGTATTTGAAGTCACAGAATCCATTTTGAATGTTCCAGCAGTGTCAAACCTTCCAAAATGGCGATATTGTCTCAATTTGGGTATCTACCGCATCCGTAGGCACCACCACCCTTGTACTGCCAAGTTCAAACCATTGTAGCTCTTAAATTATGTAACCCATGAAGGCCAAATTACTGCCACAAATAGCAGAAAGTGTAAGCTTTCAAATGAGACATTAAACAAGTCAATAGGCTAAGGAATAGTGAATTTATATCAAATTAAGTACGAGAACCCACGAAAAAATGTAACAACACCACCTTTTTAGCATACCCACCTAATGAAATGCCACCATATATGCTCTACAAATTTGGTTGTCAAAGGTCTTTCCTAGATAAAATGACCGGCGTAGCTGAGCTCTGACCTGATGGGTCATGTTGAAACTACTGGCAAATTATTATGGATTGGCTAAATCATGCTGACCAAATTTGGTTGCCATTATAGGTAATTCTCAGACAACTTGACCTCTAGATGACCTTTGACCTGTCGGGTCATCTTCAATTCCCCATCAATGTAATGTGGTTTGACCAAGGATCATGTGGATTGACCCCTTTGTGACCTATGACCTGGCAGGTCATTTCCAATTCCCCTTGTAATGTGGGTTGGACAATGATCATGCTCACCTTATTTGAAAACGTCAGTACAAGAAAACCCCAACTCCAATAGCTCTCTCAGAGTCTCTAAATTATACTTTCAAAATGTCATCTCTGAAAATGCATTCACATCACTAAAAAGCATTTTCATGTCTATATCACAATCATAGTGTCACATTTGACCTTGTAGTTGACCTTTTTTAGACATTGTTAGATAATTATTATAGTCTAGTTGCAGTGGGAGCTCATGGAGTTGGGTTTTTTTTGTACAGTGGCTGTTTAATTATAGCAAATATATACTTGATTTTGAGGAATATTGGAGAAAATTGCAATTCTTTAGCTTTAATTTTTGCGCGTCCATGTAACCCAGGTAACCCCTGCAATCAACTTGAAGTTTGCCTTCAATATACCATAACAGGATAAAGGGAACTATAAATTATGTTGTTAGCCTACTTAGTACTTTACCAATGTTTACTGTACAAACTGGATAGAAAGATCAGGGACTGTGATTCCTATAATACATCAGCTTTTAAGTAGACCAGATCCAAGTCAAAATTACTGAAACAAATGGAACTTTGTAGCCTTCAAATTTAAAGATTCAACTACAAATTTTACAATTAACACAAAATGTATTAGGATATTAGTTTAAGGGAACAATATTTACATGTGATTCAAAATTTCACTTTAATAGAGATCTAACTTAAAATCTGGTCTGACTGTCCACATTGGTATTGACCAATGTGGACCTCACTTGGGCCAGACCATGAATAACCATGAGTGTTTTCAGTGGGATTCGGTCAAGGTTATTCATAGTCAAAGATCAGCGAAGGTCATTTTGAGGTAAAAGCCTGAAATTGACTGGAAGACTTGATCCAAGGTCATCTTTAGGTCATGCCTATAACTCATTAACCTTTAGCCATGTCTGGACCAAACTAAAGCTAGGATTCCTTTTATCCGTTTGCAATGCGGATGCGGTGCGTTTTGCACTGTAAGGGTACTGGTACTGGTATAATCTATAGCACACGATTGAATGGAGATGAATGGTATCAGGTTGAAGCTGAGATTCAATTTTGACCTTCCGTTTTCAATGCGATTCCCCATGCGGTGTGTTTTGAATCGATATAATGGTTTTGAGCGAGAGTGATTCCTTTTATCCGGTCCGTTTCATGAATCGGTCCCTGGAGCGATTCATCCGTTTTGCATGCGTTTTGGTCATGCGGAAACTTTTCAACTAGAGAAGATGATGAAATATAACTGCATTGAAAACGGACGGACAAAATTGAATCTCAACAAGTTCAACCTGATACCATTCACCTCCATGTGGACAAGGGTTGGCCGGTAACCTATCACATATTTAAAGCCACTATTTTACAGGTTGTTTTTTTTAATTAAGGAAAGCAAAAAGATGTGTTTAAAAATCCAAAATATGTGCTGGCATATGATGACCAAAATCTCTGAATTTTTGTATATTCCCTCCTATAGTACAGGTGTTTTAGTTTTTATTTTATATTCTGTTGGGCAGAAAGTACCAAAAATCCAGATTTTTAAGAACTTTGAGAAGCATATTCCAGTACTGGCATATTCTATCAGAAATATTCCTCTTGTGTTAATATAAGACTACTGTACAGTGATATTTATACATGTCATATTTGAAAACAATTGGTCTATGATTTACCGAATGTGCATAGTTGACAAAAAGGAAGGCAGGACTGAGATATGTTTAAAACATCCAAAAAATGCGCTAAAACTTTTGCGTATACCCTATAGGTCCTACCAAAATCCCAACCATCTTTAAAATAGTATGTAGGTGTTCTAATTTTTATTTTACATTCTAAATTTTACATTTTAAATTTTGTCACATAAAGTGGACCATTATGACAACAACTTCAAGCAAAGTAAATGTTCATAAATTGTTTCATACAAAGTCAATAAAATGGATAATTTGTGAATGAATCTCTTTGAATGCCAGAAAGAAGTTGTAACTCTTTAACACTTAAGTGACTGGGGGGGGGTCCTAGGGGCCCTACCACAGGTTTTCACGCTTTCAAATTTGTTTTGCCCATAATGAAAATCGAAACCGAATAACTTTCTTCTAATTTTATTTAAGCAATTATTGTACTTGCAATGTGCAAATTTGAGCAAAATTTCATGCGAAAATTCCTTCAGGAACATGTTTTTTGGTGAGATTTACAAATGTTTAACGCGCCTAAAAAAAGTTTTTTCAGCCGCCATTTTGAAACGATTCATCCAATTTTCATTTTCCCCTGTATTTTGGTCCTTTTTACATGCTTTTAATAACGTTGACCAGACTTTCAACGTAAAATTCATACCGGAAGGGCGTTTTTTAAGGGGGTTCCCCCGCCCCTTGGGCACCAAGCCCAATAGCTAAGTTCAGATAATGGACTGGGGGGTTCTATTTTCAATTTTATACGAGTGCTCCCACCCTCTCTCTGCACCCACTCCCCATCACAGGACCCTTGATCTAAATGTAAGGGTGTGTATAATTTGTACATTTATATATTTCACATAAAACCAGGGACTCTTTGATAGGAGGAAACCATTAAATTTATTTTGTTGCTAGATATTAAAGGTACCGAATTCTGCACCTTTCTTGGACTTTTTTTTCACTAAGGATGCCGAAATCGGAAGCTTGGAATTCCGTCATCACATCTACAATTTGCTTTTTCCAATGCATTTCAGCCTATGACTAAGCAACTGACAAATTTTGGCGAAACACTTGTTTTCTAAAATTTGTTCTGATTTCAACATCCCTGTCAGCCATGTTTTATTTTCAACTAGCAAATCCGGCTTGAAAGCCTATTTAATATATCTATTTTATAAATGCAGTTTTGTAAATCTTTACAACTCGCAGGACAATAATTATGTTTGTTGGTTTTCTATGAAAAAGCATTGTAGCATTATGTAGGTCTATTGACTTTTAAAGGTTTAAAATAGTTACTTCAAAAAAAAAACCCACTTTGGTCAACCTGATACCATTAATAATAATAATAAAAATAATAAAACCATATTTGTGAGCGCAAATAGACCATATCGATAATTATCATAATCCCGCCATTGATGGGGTAAATTCACAGAACCAGATGGGGAACAACCGGAACTCAGAACGAGGCCAAGTATGATAAACACATTACTTGCTCTCGCCCTGAGTTCCGTTCCCCACCGATTCTGTGGATTTACCCCATCAACGACGGGAGTAGGTCAATTATCGATATTGTCTATTACATAAAAACATCTCGATGCGCTATGAAAACATTCAATCATATGCTATACGGACCAGTACCCTTACAGTGCAAAACGCACCGCAATCGCACCGCAAACGGATAAAAGGAATCTTAGCTTTAGACCATGAACAGCAATTCCCCCAAGTGTCCTTGAATGGTCTGGTTAAGGTTATTCAATGTCAACCATATTTCATTTTGAGGTCAAGGCTCAAAATTGACAGACAGAAAAATTAGCCTCTGGTTATCCGAGGTCATTTTCTTATATAGTTGGACCATTTCATAAATGAAGAGCTTGTTTCCAAAAGGGCCTAATCCACTTTTGGTCAAAATTGAGTTATTGGTGCCATAGTGTAGTGCTATATAGGCCTACTAGTAGTTTAATAGAACCAAGCCATTTTTCTCCAAAGTTGCTTTCACTGAGTCCACAAGTAGTACACAGAAATATGTGTTTGTTTCCAAAAGGGCCTAAATCCACTTCAGTTTGTTTCCAGCAGGGCCTAAATCCATTTGAGGGTGTAAATAAAGCTTTCAATAAAAAATAAGCAATAAAGTTTTGATTTCCATAAGTGATGTCACTGTAGTGAGAGGACCTATCCCTAACTTGTAAAGCAGTAAAAACCTCAAAAATAAATTTAACATGACATGAAATTATCCTTTTGCTGATTTTAAGATGGATTTAAGCGCTTTTGGAAATAAACTCTAAATGAGGAGATCATTCTCAAAAAGAGCATAAATCAACTTTGGGTAAAAATTGAGTTTACAAGTAAGTAATATAGTACTGTAATACTATAGTAGTAGTTTCATGGAACCAAACCTTTTTTCCCAGAATTGCTTTCATTAAGCTTACTGGTGCACAAAAGTCTCAGTTTGTTTCCAAAAGGGCATAAATCCACTGCCCAGCGAAAATAAAGCTTCATATAAAAAATGAACAATGAAGTTCTGATTTCCATGAGTGTTGTCACTTTAGTTAGAGTAAAGCAGAATTTTTTTTGAAAAGTGATTTTGCACAACAAGAAAAAACATTTTATCTGGGTTTCTCAATAAGTACTCAGATGGATTTAGGCCCTTTTGGAAAGAAACTCTTCAAATATAGACTCGAGTGGTGGTCACAACATGCCAAACTTGCAAGTACATGCTGTCTGCATGCAAAAACATACTCAAATGCAAAATTTTTGAATCAGTGCGTTGTAATTGCAGATTTGGGAGCATGCATGCAATACATAGCACCTTTAGGACATAAACTTTCTATACGTTCAAGTTGCAGTCAGGCTACGGATTCACAATCAGTTCGGTTGACACATGTACAATGTATGGTCAGAGTACAGACACTGCACAGATTTATTACATTTTTCCACCGTCATTCTTAATAATGATTCATTTAGCATTTGCATGCTCTACACATGATAAGCGTGTCATCCATGCTTTTATATATGCACTTCAAATGTCTGCATGCATGTGGGCCATATAGAGATAGTTCATCATGTATATGGAATCCCTACTATGTGTGTCGTGCAGATGACCTGTGATGGCATACTTCCCCTACTCAATTTCTTTATGCATGCAGTCTCTGTATTGTGCAAAGAAAGATGAGAAAGGTGCTATAACCTGAAATAGCACAAATAGCACTCTTCTTTATCCCTTACGCGATCGCGCTATTTGTCAATAACTTTGTGTGCCTAATCACGCTAATAGCACTGCTATCGCAAATGTGTTGCTTTTTCATAGGATAATTTACGTGAAAAGTGTAAGTCCAAAGAAAACGGCTCTAACAGAGGAGGTATTTAGTGCGATTTATGATTTTTAGACACTTGGTATATATTTGATTGCTATTTCTGCAATTTGTGCATTTTATGCTTTCAGGGTTACTAAGTTGATTGCTATTTTGTGATTTTTGCCTTCTAAAGGTAAAAATTTATTTAGATGGGTGCTATTACTGCTATTTATGCGTTTTGTGACGACTTTGTATTATATTTGATTGATATTTGTGCGTTTTGTGCGATCCAAAAGTACAAATTTATTTAGGTGGGTGCTATTACTGCTATTTATGTGTTCTAAAGGTACAAATTTATTTTAGTGGGTGCTATTACTGCTATTTATGCGCTTTTTGCGTTTTGTAAGATATTTTTAGTTATAATTGAGTGCTATTACTGCGATCTGTGCGCTTTTGTTGTTTTATAACAACTCACTGGTAGTTGAGTGCTATTTCTACGATTTGTGCGTTTTAATATGTTGACTCAAATTGAAATTGCAATTTGTACAACATGCTAATTCTTTGGACTATGTTGCCCTGCGGGGCTCTTAATAAATTGGACCTAATAAACCATCAATCACCTGAAAAATTATATTAATGCATAAAGGAGTGTGCTAAACCATCAATCACCTGAAAAATTATGTTGATGCATAAAGGAGTGCGCTTTGGACTATGCATCTAAAATCGGCGCCTGGTTTCGAGCCGCAGCGATCTTGACGCTATTGCACCTGCGATTTCTCGTTATTGGGACTTGGACTCACAAATAAGACAGGAATAGCAATCAACTAAATCATCTTGTGCTTAAAAGATACAAACAACGCACAAATCGCAATCATCTTTGTCACCGTGTACTTACAAAACGCCCAAATCGCAATATAATATAATACCCGTCTCCATGGTGACTAAAAATTGCATATCGCACAAATTGCTCATTGTATATTGCCTTTTCTGTGTTTCGCAACCAAGTCCACACTGTTTGCTTTTTGTGCTCTTCTTATATTCACAAGTTTGTTTACAATCTAATGCTTTTTATGCGATTACTTATTATCGAAAAACTGGCATAGCGCATGTGTTTGTTGCTATTTGTGCATTTTCATGATATAGCGCCTTCATGAGAAAGATGTACGTAGCCACTCACAGACAAGCGTGACATACAAGGATGCCATGCCTTGCTTTTACATACTCCATACCTAATCATGCCACTGACTCCAACATTTTAAGAAAAACTGACTAAAAAAGAATGCACAGTGGGGTTTGACCAATACTTTACTTTCACCTAGATTGTCCTGTATATTTAGGTCTATCAGTGGC
>JXSR01S034302.1:72103-93641 GCA_000969725.1 Ophiothrix spiculata
TTTCTTTCCAATTTTTCCCGAAAAAAAACCCACAAATTTCGTTCACTCAAACTAAATTCAAGTCGATTTAAAAACTGATAAGCAAAAAAAAAAAAAGTTTTAAGTGATTTTTGCAAAATCTTTTGACATGATTTTCCATTTTTCCCCATGTTTTCTGTCTAACAGTCTAGAAGCTGGTCTCTCATTTTTCTTGTCCTTACCACTTTTTCCCACTTGCTGTCCCGATTTCCTGCTCAATTTTTTGGGCCCCCTCCCATATGCTTGCTATGCTACTGAGGTCTATAACGATAAACCAAATCAAATGGAACTTTCACATGAAAATACGAAAGAAACTCTAGAACAAAAGATGTATCATACATTATGATATTGTTACTATATTTTATTTAGCACTTAAAGTGATACAAGTGTTACTACAGTAGTTGTGTATAAAAGTACAGAAACAGACCAAACAGACCTGGGGTCGATTTCACTAACGTTAAAATGCATCGTTAACCCATCGTAAGACCATAACCCATCGTTAGCGACGGCCACCTCTTGACCCAACGCAACGTTAACAAAGGGTTCTGTTTTTTTAATGCATAATTCATATACCTTACGATGCGGTGAACACTTACGAAAGGTTTTCACGTCTTTGTGAAGTCTAGTTGTAGTTACGAGATGAACCCTTCGTTAGCTACGATGCATCGTAACGTTAGTGAAATTGACCCCAGGTATACAAATTTTCGCATTCATTTTACAAATATTTTCACAAGACAAGAGCTTAGAAGGTGTTGGAGACTGTTTTCAAATTGCATATAAAGTTAATAAGCTGACCAATCTGTTCCTATAAGCTTTACGATATAAAGATGGTAAACTCTGCTAGCACGTTCACATTAGCTACCATCGAGGAAGAACTGCAGTAATAAATAATGCTAAATGTAGCAATATAGTACAGTAGAAACTCATTATAACGAAGTTGCTGGGGACAGACAAATTACTTCTTTATATCCAAAATTTCGTTATATCAGGGTTTTAAAAACAATAAAAAACAAAATAAATTAGTAAAATGATACAGGAAAATTACTACTTTATAACAGGGCTTTTCTTATATCAGATTTCGTTATAATGAGTTTCTACTGTACCACTAAGTGAAGATACTCTTTGCAAATGTATACACGTTAAAGTGTGAATGAATCATGTATCATAACAAATTTTTGGCGCATGCCCCTTGTGCAAAGGAAAAGGGACATTATTTCAAATTCAATCTTTTAAGATTGAATTTGAAATAATGTTAAAACCACTTCCAAAACATGATCGATAGATATTTCTGGAGGCATAACAATATCATCCGTATTCTTTTGTCTAGATGCCGATCATGTTGTTAATTTTAACCTAAAAGTATTTGACGACATTGAAAACAACAATATGGGTGGGGTACAATACCGCCCACCGGCATAATTGCAACTTCTCAAAAAAAAAAAAAAAAAGATATTGTTTTACATTGTTTCATTCTGTTTGAGTTGTCATTGTCATGAGCCATACGAGCCAAACATTGAAAAAGCTAATCGTACAAAACTTAAATTGAATGGTTAATGGCCCTCATCACCAACATTTCCAATGCTGGGTATGACTGCTGGCTGGTTGCTGTTGAAGTCGGGAGCACAGGGCTTATTGACACTGACAACAAAACCAGATTAACATGCTTGTCACTGATTATCATGAATTCTAAAAATTAAAATAAAAATTGGTGCCAAAATTTTCTTAAAAGCCTAACAAAAAATTGTGTTGGTAATACTTTAAACTTTTCTCTTTTTATCGTTTTTCTCTTAATTTTGAAACAAATTTCTTATGTCAGTTTTCCCATTTTGGAATATTTTTATCTTTTTCTTTTTTTGTCTGAAATATTTCAATAAGATGGTTCTCGAACCAGTAGTCTCGCCTGCGTATCGACCGCCTATTGAGTTGACAGCGTACTTAATCATTCACTTGTGGGGTGGGGTATGGTATGGTAGGAGTAGGGTATGCGTATTAAGCACTTTCTTAATTGATTACTACATTATTTTTCAGTGGTGGGGTGGGATGGGGGTAATTTCAGCTGGCACAAGTGCAATGTAGGCCCAACTATAATAATAGGGTTTTGGGTTTGTAAAATATGCACTTAAATCTGTATTTGATACCTTATTTTTTGAAATCAGACAAAATTGACAATTTGACCCCAAACGGAAAGGTTGGACAACGGGGTCACCATTGAAACCTTTGATCGATGGGCAAAGACGAACAATTTGACACCTTAATCTTTGAAACTGGACAAAATTTGACCCCTGGGAAAGGTCATACAACGGGATCACCATTGGCAATTTTGATCCCTGGTCCAAGGCTAATAATTTAACATCTTAATCTTTGAAATCGGACAAAGTTGAAAATTTGACCCCAAGGGAAAGGTCGGACGACGGGGTCACTATTGACACATTTGATCGCTGGTCCAAGATGAACAATTTGATCCCTGGTCCAAGGCTAATAATTTAACATCTTAATCTTTGAAATCGGACAAAGTTGAAAATTTGACCCCAAGGGAAAGGTCGGACGACGGGGTCACTATTGACACATTTGATCGCTGGTCCAAGATGAACAATTTGATACCGTACCTTAATCTTTGAAATTGGACAAAGTTGAAAATTTGACCCCATTGAAAGTTCGGACGACGGGGTTACCATTGACATTTTGGATCACTGGTCCAAGGCGAGAAATTTGACACTTTAATCTTTGAAATTGGACAAAGTTGAACATTTGACCCCAAGGGAAAGGTCGGACGACGGGGTCACCATTGACACTTTAGATCGCTGGTCCAAGACGTACAATTTGACACCTTAATCTTTAATATTGGATAAAGTTCAAAATTTGACCCCCAAATGGATTGGTCAGTCGACAGGGTCACCATTGACACTTTTGATTGCTTGTCCAATGGTTGCTAGTCCAAGACAAGCAATTTGACACCTTAACCTTTGAAATAGGACAAAGTTGAAAATTTGACCCCAAGGAAAAGGTCGGCCGACGGGGTCACCATTGACACTTTTGATCGCTGGTCCAAGACGAACAAATTGACATCTCAACCTTTGAAATAGGACAAAGTTGGTAAATTAGGCTTAAGTTTAAACTTTGACCTCAAGGAAAAGGTCGGACGACAGGGTCACCATTGACACTTTTGATCGCTGGTCCAAGACGAACAAATTGACATCTCAACCTTTGAAATAGGACAAAGTTGGCAATTTGACCTTTCTTTTGAACTTTGACCTAAAAGGAAAGGTTGGATGACAGGGTCACGATTGACACTTTTGATCAGTGGTCCAAGTCGAAAAGTTGACCTTTCTTTTGACATTTGACCCCAGGGGAGTGGTCAGACGACAGGGTTACCTTTTGCCCTTTTGATAACTGGTCTAATTTGAAATCGGACAAAGTTGAAAAATAGGCATCATTTCTAACTAAATTGTGCAAATTATGTACTTAATTTTGTGCTCAAATTGCAACTGGCAGAAGCGCAGCTCTATCCCCACATACCCACTAAATATCATGAATGTAGGGTGCAAGGTTTGTAAAATATGTCATTTAAACCATTTTATGCATAAATTATGCAAATTAGGTACTTAATTAGCATATTTTGCGCCAAATTTGTTGCTGGATCCAGTTAGGCTCCAGGCCTACCCAGTCACCAAATATCATTAATGTAGGGCATGCAGTTTCCAAGATATGCTCCGGACAAAATTTTTGAACTGCGGACGACGGACAGAACATTGGAATGCTATGTCTCGTCCCGAAAATGTTCAGGCAAGACAAAAAGTACAGACTGTAAAATAAAAATTATACACATTTGTTAGTAATACTGTGAATAAGGTAAACATAAAAATAATTACAAGCCAGAACGCAGCAACGCCCGTATGACATCCACATGACACCGGTGAATGCTTACGATGCCCGGTCAGACGCCGGTGGTTATGTGACCATAACTGAAGACATCATATACAAGCCGCAAGGTATAAAAATAATTTTAAGTTTTCTTTACACCCTTGTCATATAAGCCGCAATGCAGCAACGCCCGTATGACATCCATATGACACCGGTGAATGCTTGCGATGCCCGGTCGGACACCAGTGGTTATGTGACCATAACTGAAGACATCATATACAAGCCGCAAGGTTTTAACTCATGATTTAATTCTTGCGGCATGCTTATGGTGTCTCTACAGCTTACGGACACCGACCGGACACAGGTCAGACACAAGCCGGTGTCCGATCGGTGTCTGCTGAATTGCCCAGATAGCAAAGCTTAGTTGGACCAACTTTGGGCCAATGTCGGCAGTTACGTTGGGCCAATGTACACAAAAAGATGTAGGGCCCATGTCCTTTTGTCCATCGGGCCATCGTCATTCCTACATTGGCATTCTGATGGTTGGCTGAACGTTGGACCAATGAAAAGCCAATGTGTTACAAAATCATACAGATAGCAAAGTTTAGTTGGGCCAATGTTAGCCGATTGTGTTGGGCCAACATTGGCAAATGATATCAGGCCTGTGATTTTTACCAAGCGGATTTCTCCCACTCAATAAAGAAGTGGTACCCTCCACAATGATGGGAGGACAGCCAAGTATGTCTTGCTTTGCTGCCTTGTTGAAAATAGCACAGGCATTGCAAGAACACAAGTATACCATATGTGTACCGCCGCGGCAAAAGGGTCCAGTTGTCGACTCCTACATGTTGCTCATTGTAGCATATCTGATGTATACAAATACTATACATTAGATATGCTACAAGGGGCAACATGTACGAGCCGACAACTGGACCCTTTTGCCGCGGCGGTACACATATGTTCAAATACTACATGAGGTCACTACTGAAATGTACATAATTTCTGTGGTGTCTTGGTTCATTTTGTTTGCATATTTCACTTCAAAACCTTGAACTCAAGTTCATGTATTTGTAGAAAATATAAATTGAGGTAGAAACTAGCGTAAAATAGCTTAATTTGGATGAAATTCACCCAAACTAGAAATTTATCTGGCCAAATAAAATCAGTCTATTAGCTCCACCCACATTCTATAACGTCATGAACGTCGGTCTAATGTCGGTTTACCACCATCTGCCAACCGAATTACATGATGTTTATCCAACGTTGACCCAACATCGGCTCTGCGACTGCGATCGTGCCGACCATTGCCAATGTTGGCCCAACCATGTTTTGCTATCTGGGTGATGCCATGATAAACACACCGTAACCTCGCTGCAGGGTTATGTGACCAGGGTATTATTGAAAGTGTATTTACGTAGCTAATAAGAACACTTTGTTCGATCTACTTTAAGGTCAGCTGCAAAAGTCACATCCATCATTACAAGCAGAATACTTTGATTTAAGTGAAGACCGATAAACAAATGTTTGGACCAATTTCGTAATTATTTTAATGTGATTAATCTCTGCATATAAGGCTAAATAAAATTAATAGTTTGTCTCAAAGCTCTCCTACTCTTAAAAACTAAAGCGAAATGCAGGTTTTTTTTTAAGATTTTTTTTTGTGTGTGTGACAGAAGTCATGAGTGCTATTTTACAAGAGTTCCATATGTACCCCCCATATATTTATGATGGCTTTTTAGAAGTCAAAAACACAATAAAGAATCAAATAAATTAAATTAACCATAGTTGTCATTTTGTTGTCACAGTTTCTGTGAAGAAAAATTAAAAGGGCAAAAAAACCACAATTTTTAGGATTTTGAGGGAAACTAATGCGGGCGATAAAACTAATGCGCATGGGAGCTTTAAGACAAACAATTAATTTTATTTGGCCTAATGTAGTGTGATAACAATGGTAAAAGAAGAACTCTTAGATAGTGGCATAATAGTGAAAGTGACATCTGAGTATATAGACCTGACGGGCGAGTCCTCTTTTGGTCTATGCACTGCCCCTGTCAATCTATTGGCTAATACATACATACATACATACCACTTAGAATTGGGTTTTAGTCAATATGCTATTAATAATAATAATAATAATAAAGGGTGTTTGTAAAGCGCCCTATGACAATAAAAAATGCCCTCAAGGCACTTTACAACAAACCAAATATAAAGAAAACACTTAAATTACAACTTCATCTTAATTAACTTAATGTACACCTTAAAAAGATATGTATACAACAAAACATTTAAGGAATATGAAAATAGTTATGTTTAAAAGTACAAAATACAAGATCTTAAAAACACCAAAACACAAAAGAAATAACTCATTAAAATCCAGGCCAGCTGGAGACGTCTGTACACATAATAAAGTGAAAAAGTCATATCCAATGAAAACAGAAACTGATTAAAGGGGCATTGGACAAGTTCAACATCATCCCCAAACTTTTCCCAAAACATTTTGAGATTTTTGCATCATTTGAAGTATTAGTGGTAATGACAACATGCAAAGTTTCATTGTCAAATTCAAACCATATATATCAAAATATTTAGATATTCTCTGATTTTCAATTATCGTTGACGATAATTGAAAATCAGAGAATATCTAAATATTTTGATATACTGCCCTGTATAGTTAAATTTCTAGAATTGTCTTTTTCAGGAGATCTAATGAAAATTCACAATTTCTTTTGATTTTTCTGCAACCTATGACGTGAAACGAATGTTTACAAACAAATCTTTGGCTCTTTCTCATTGTATAGCATCAATAAATACGTTTAGAGAATAGCCTCATACCCAAAATCAACAAACAAAATAAAATTCAAATTTTTGACTTTTTTGAAGGTTTTGATCAAAATTTTCCCGATATATGGTAACTGACTATATTTTCTAAACATAAGAAGTGTAAATCATCCTCAAACAAAATTTTAAATTTTGTCCAATGCCCCTTTAAGGATACAATTTTGGTTCATTAAATGAGCATGGTCCTATTTTCAAAATTTGTATTTTGGTTTCATGTGAAAAATCACCACTCATAGGTCTAAATTTCAAATTTCAGTTAAATCGGCCCCTAGAATCGGGCAACCTGTGTTGATTTTATAAGTCATAATGTATTTCATAGCCCCCTATACTTTGCAGTATAAAATAATTATGGTTACCATAATTAAACACTTTTTTACCCATACCTCCAAAACTAAACATGCTTCAGCTGTGAAATTTCACATAGAATATGAGAAAAATATGAGTAATATTTTGGTACTAAAAACAGAAGTTTGAAGAAAAGATGAAGCAATCAGATCATGCTCATTTAAGCCATCTTGGGTAAAAAATGTGCAAAGTTAAGCCATTTATGATCATATATACAAATAAAGCATGGTTTGAGGAGAAGTATCACAAAATTCTAAGGTTTCTGTCGACATGCCTTATGTCGACATACAGCATATCTCGACATGTTGACATGAAATCTCATTTGTCTACAAAATTGGACAAGTAAAATTTTATAAAAACTTATGTTTAATTGTCAATTTATGGCTATTAACTGCTATTTATTAGTAGTGGAGCTTTAAAGTGTATACATATGTATAGAGAATAAAATAACTCTCTATAAATATTTAACAAAATCTGATACAAAATTCCAGTTTTTGAATTATTGTTCATTTGGCACTTCAATTGTCCCCTCCTTCTGTTGTACTGGCAAACCTTCCCACAAGAGTGAAGTGGTCCCTTGCACCAAGTCTTAAACGTATACACACACTCAGTGCTTGATACACTAATGTGAATATCAACTGTGTGTTCATAACAAATTAACAACGTTACAACTCGGTATAAGCAGATACGGTGAGTTGTTGAATTTCCTGATGAATGAAGTGTTCAAATATTCAACAAAACCATAAAAATGTCTGGTATCATTCACCATTCTATATGATGTTACTTCAAATCTGAGATATCAAGTTTTTAACAATCACCAATATGAAATAGTTTTTCATATTCAACAATTTATATATTGTCACTAGTAAATAATATCACTAACTAACTGCACTTGCAATAAGATCACCAATTATAATGTATTCATGAGATAGTGTGGTTAAAGACCTATGTGTGTTCTAATCTTTTCCACCAACATCCAAATTGGAGATTTTGATATCACTAGAAAGCACATGTTTTTTTTTTCATCACTCTTAGTCAAATAATGTTTTGTTGAAGAGATATGGTCAATATCGTGGTGAATTATCAGAAATTTAGTTTACCAAAATAATATGCTTTAGTTTTCTATGGGTTGGATCTCAGACACATTTTTGTATATAACATAAAATTCACTGATTCACAAGCAGGTTAAGGGGGAACTACTGCCAATTTCACATGCAGTTATAAATGTTCATGATTGTTAGTTTTGCAGACTTGAAATATGTCAAGTTATATACCAAAATAATCATTAAATTTCAAAGTTTATAAAAACTTATTTTTAAGCACCATATCATCTTGCATATGCAAATTAGGCAAGGTCAAAGGTCGATGAACTTTTATTTGGGTAAATGCTAAACAGGAAATCCTCCGCCAAAAATTGACCCATTTAGTTTACTGTTCGTAAGTGTTTTATATTTTATATTTGTTATATTATATAGACAAAGATCTGTGATCCTATGGAGGGATTTTTATTTTGGCCCGCCCGTATTGCCATGGCAACCGAACAAAGTAAAAATTCACATTTCGCTGCTGGTGAGAATTTGAAAAGCCAATACTTCAGAAAGTGTAAAATTTATCAAAAAATAGCTCCATAGGATCACAGAACTTAGGAGGATCTTCCTTTGTGCCAAATTTCATGACTATAGAACATTGTTCAGGGTGCGAAAATTTGGCGGGGGATTTTGAAATCAGCGAAAATTGAATTTTTAAATAAATATATTTAAAGATTGTAATGAATAAAGACATAAAAAAATGTTGTAACTTTGCAAGGAAGGTCTGATTTTTATCAAATTTAAAGCAAATGAGAGAAAAAATCAGCACTTTTTCAAATTACTAAATATAATTTTTTTAAAGAAATATTGGCAGTAGTTTCCCCCTTAAGGGCACAGTTAACCCCTCATTTTCTGAAATATTGTATGCCTTGTAACTCAGCAACCAATACGTCTCTCCATATAAAAGTATACATTTCTAGATGTGGATTTTGATGTAGAAGATGATGGTTAGGTCAGTTTTGGACCAAAATGTATGATTTTGGACCAAGGTCCAAAAAACCCTTGTTCTTGGACCACTATATTTACAAACAACCTAACTAAATTTTGAAAAAATAAAAGTTGGACCTCGAATGCTTTTTATAATCAAGAAACACATGTCTAGGAACGCATTTCTCAAATTTTTGATTTTTACCTTACTTTTTGAAATATTGCCAAAAATAGGCCTAAAAAAGGCCAAAAATGACAAAAAAATCATTTTGGGCCAATTTTGGACCTATTTTTGGCAATATTTCAAAAAGTAAGTCAAAAATCAAAAATTTGAGAAATGCGTTCCTATACATGTGTTTCTAGATTCTAAAAAGCATTCGAGGTCCAACTTTTATTTTTTCAAAATTTAGTTAGGTTGTTTACAAATTAATGGTCCAAGAACATGGGTTTTTTGGACCTTGGTCCAAAATCATACATTTTGGTCCAAAACTGACCTAACCATCATCTTCTACATGAAAATCCACATCTAGAAATGTATACTTTTATATGGATTTACTTATCGGTTGCTGAGTTACAAAGCATACAATATTTCAGAAAATGAGGGGTTAACTGTGCCCTTAATGGTGCAGCCATGTGTTCCCTTCAACTCTTTCATTTATAGTACCGTAAACTGGGGTTACTTTAACTCTTAAGGGGTAACTTTGGCCCAACCAATATAAAAAGTTTTGTCATCAAATTCTGAAAAAAGCTTTAAAACTTAAAAGTGCAATTAATTTTTAAAAATACTAAAAAAGGGCCACACAAATCCAAATTAGGAGTTACTTTGCAATATCCTTCATTTCACTAGGTTTAAATCTGATTTTAAACATGTGGGCCAATCAAGGGGTTACTTTGCCCAGCCAACATTTCAAAGAAAAAGAAGACTTTCACATTTATTTTTTCAAAAGAAAAAATTATAATTTGAGTCCTATGATAATATATAACAAACTCAAGAAAAAGTACCTTCAATTACATGAAAAAAAAATCAAGTGAAAAAAAGTGGGTCAAAGTAACCCCAGTTTACGGTTCACTTGTCAAAAGTCTACCCCTTCAGAATACCTCCGATACTGCCATGTACCCCCCACGTCATTCTGTTCACAAAATGGTCAAAGTCTGTGCAAGGCACAGGAAGAGTAACGTGATTAAAGCATGTGGAAAATGAAGGGAGAAAATTACTCCCTCTAGATCCACAAGTACGATCATCTTCGTGTACAAATCTGATTCCCATCTTAGGGAAGTTGTGCAGGCCTACTCCCTTCAAACCGGTCAACACCTGGAAGAACAGCTCTAACGATGTTTCTGGTACTTTCCCACCTAAAAGGAAAAAAAAAGGAATAATTGGAAAGGTAGAAACAGAGATAATTCTGAATAAGTACAATCTGTAAAATGTGGGTATTTGTAAAATAATGAATACATAGTATAGCATATATGCATACTTTAAAAGTCTTCTTCATGCACCAGGAGAATATAATATTTAGTTGTTGTTTCTGTGTTATGAGAAACTTAAACAAGGCCAAAAAAAATAATTGTTTGATTGGCGTAGCACTGAAAAAAAAAAAATAGGGTAGGTAGTCAGATGTTTAATTTTTTTTTTTTAATTTTATAAGTCTATGTTTCACATACAAGAACACAAAATATATGGCACATATACAAAAACATCTTCACTTTCTGTAACACATTTTTTTTGTGTCATTTTGAATGTCCTGCAAGCCATATCTTGGGCTCCCATGAATTGATTGCCATCAAATTTGGGATTTGGAGGTTTTTTACCATGCCCAAAAAATAAAAATCTCGAGGGTCGATGGTAAAATTAGGGTAGGTCGGGTTACGCCTATCAAACCAATTTTTTTTAGGCCCAATGTTTAGAATAAATTTTTTTATGAGCTGTTAAATCTCATTTCGTAGCGGCTTGTAAATGATTTCAACCGTCAAAGGTATTGTTCCCCCAGGAACATTGATCTTTTTAAATTAAACCTTCTGCATAAATCAAAATATAATCTATGAATTTGGTCCATGTAATATCAAAAAAGTAAAATAGTCTTAGTTTCTAATTTACAATCTGGTGCAGTTAAGGGGCCTGTTAAGGTTTATATTTTGACTTTCTTTTTTGGCTTATTAAGTCTAAAAATATTAAGTTACAGTAAAGAAAAGTATACATTTCTAAAAAGGACATTTGACAAGGAATCTGCTTATGCTATTGGTTTGGTTCAAAATGACCATATTTGGAAAAATAGCAAAAACAGTCATTTAGCTTAAACATTTCTCGGGAAAAGTAACTAAAAATTGTTACTGCCATTTTATCACATATCATTTTTGGAAACTGCACAAAATTATATAGGATCGTATTCTTTTATTTTTTCAAATTAATCAATTTTTTTCGAAATATACTGAAAAAACCATGTTAAATGTGCTGTTTCTGACATTTATCTGCATCAATTTTGAAAGAAACTAACGAATATCTTTATTTTTTGGACCTTCAATTAAAACATGAGAAACACGATCCTAGATTTTGATATACTCTACTAAATGGTAGAAAAAGCTTTCCTCATACTTTTCAATTTTTTTAGTTACATTTCCCAAAAAATTATATTTTTTTTCATCAAAACTAAAAGGAGAAATCCAATCACATATTTTGACTTAAAACACATCAATTTTGAGGTCTAAACATTGGGTATCGGACATGAAAACTTATAATGTAATCAACGAATGTAATTGATATTATTGGTAAGTATTGTGCTCAACTTTCAAATCCAATTTTGAGCTCCTTATTTTGTAAATATTGAAAGAAATCTAAATACCTATATTCAATTATTTGGTCTTTGTTTAAAACATTGACAAAGTTTATAGCGGGATTCCAACAGCCAGTGTCTTTTTTTTTTTTTTTTGTAAAATGTCAAAATAATCTTTTAATTTTACCTTTAAATAAGTTTAAAAGTTTTGTTTTGTAGTATTTTATTGTCTGTAATAAAAGTTAACATGCTGAAGTATCAGAAAATGCAGAAAAACTAAATTCTGCTATAGAACACACAACCAGGATTAACAGGCCCATCAATACTCTAAATTAAAGGGTTTTAGTTTCAAACCATACGTGTTCGCTTACAGCATTCTTTGTTTTAGTTTTATCCAGTTTTTCTTCAAAATTCATGGCTTATTGTACATGTCACCATCAGTGATCAACGTTTGCGAGTTGTTGATTTTAGGACGTTTAGAACATCATCAACCAGCACAAAGCTAAAATCCTTAGAGGGAACACTGCTTTGGGTTAGTATCACACACAGCCAAACACACCTAAACAAATTTTTTCTCTAATTGTAGCATGAATGAATGTGTACAAATGTATTAATGGACTTGCACCAACTTATTTGTCATCTCTCTTAAATTTGTATACTCCAGCTCGATCAGGTCTACGCTCAGCTTCAGATTCTACCCGGCTCAGTCAGCATAACACTCTTCGCAATCTCCAAACTGCTTCTGATCAGACATTTTCATACTTTGCTCCAATACTGTGGAACTCTTTGCAGATTTCCATCAGGGGTTCACCATCACTTCAGACTTTCAAGAAATCTCTCAAACACAAGCTTTTTTTTGTTGCTCAATTTCTGTTTGTTTCCTGATATTCCTTTGTGTTTCTGCCGCGCTTTGTTCTTTATGTAAAAGCGCGGTAAATTAAATGCCTGTATGTATGTATGTATGTAATGAAAACAAACAGGGGATAACTAAAAGTGAAATGAATTACCTTCTATATCTCTTATGTACTTCTTGAACCAATTTAGAGCAACCTTTTCCTGCTCCTTTCTTTCCATGGAGGAACTAAATTTAATATCTGATTCCATAGAGCTCAGCAAATCTGCTGCTGTCAGTGGTTGAGGTGGTCCGCAACAGTTTGCTAGTACAGCCTGCTTATGTGTTGTTAACATGTCAGCAATCCGGCAACGTGATATACCTGCCCTTATCCTACAATATGGGAGAAACAATATCAAAGACTTATGTAAGTTCCTATGTGGAGATTGAAAACACAAACTTGAAGATTAAAACCCCGATTGCACTCACATGAGCTATTTTCTCACACTATTTTCAGAACCAAACTGGACCTTCATCATTGGGTACACCTCGCAACATATACCTACTAATGAAGGGACCAGTCTGGTTCTGAAATGATCTGTGAAAACAATTTTGGTAAATGCATTAGAGGTATTAATCTTCAAGTTTAATAAGCCTACAAATGAAGTGTTATTCTTAGCCATTGAGAGTGATTTGACTTCCTAATCAGGAATAAGTGGAGCTATGTGTTCAAAATTCATGGTGTGACATATATATACACAGACATCTGATGCGAAAAGATTTATACACAAACATATTTCTGTTTGATAAACTATTTAACTGGGGCCTGATTACCTCTACGATGTTGACTGAAACTAATTTGCATACCTCTCTATGGAGTGGTATGACCCAAAGCTTTATATAGCACCCCTATAAGCTAAAATGGACTAGCCCTGACCTCAAGTCACCAACCAATGCCATTACTCTGCCTCACTTTTAGGGAGTTCCCAAGCAAAACGGACATAACCATTCATCCTTTGCTGTGTGGCAGGCCCGGCGAGTGAGTCAACACCGTAGAGGTAATCAGGCCCCAGTTAAATAGTTTATCAAACAGAAATTATATGTTGAAAAATATAAACTATTACACTGGGCTGATTACCTCTAGAACGTTGTTGACTGAAAATAATTTGCATACCAAATGTTGAAGGACAACATAAGACTGGCTTCTAGTCAGAGGAGGATGGTAGCAAAGTTCCCAGAAGAATGAAGTCAGAAGGCAATCAGGCTAGACCAAAACAATCCAGCTCAGTCCTACCAAGATCAAGAGACTCACCAGAGCAACCGTCGTGGATGAGTAGAGTGACCCGCAACGGACAAGGATGAAAAGCGTTCACTGTTGCAGCGCCAAAGTTATGGAACAGTATTCCATGTGATGTTCACGCAGCTCCAACGATTTCGTCATTTAAGAAAAGACTCAGGACTCATTTTTTCCAGCGGGACTCAGCTAAATAATTGTGTGCAATTATGTACTTTACTTCTTGGCGTCGGGATTTTAACTGTGACTGTGTGAAAATTTTTATTGTTTTATATTGTGTATTATGCGGTCACATAAGAAATTAATCTTCCAACAATTTCCTTGTTTTGGTGTTCTTTTTGGTTGGTTGTATTTTTTTCTTCTGGGTCCGCGTTATACATTTTTACCTGGTGCATGCTTTTGTGTATATTGCTTTTTAAACACCACAACTGGAGGAGTACCCATTCTGACTGCGACCTCTGTTCTATAGACAGATCGTCCACAAGGAGGCTAAAGGCTCCCAGAACGTGTACTGCAGTTAGGAGGCCGTTGCTCTGTCTGCACCACTCTATCACCCATAGAGCTGGTAGACTCAAGCTGGGAGAAAGAGTTCCACCCTGCTTGTTGAGGTACGCCACCACTGTGGTGATTACTCGGAACGGAACAAGAACCGGAACCGTTACGGCCTGAAGAGCCGGTAAAGAGGCTTGAGGTTCCGGATCGGACCCCGTTATTCTTCGGTCAGGAAGAAGGTGGACCAAACCCCTTCGAAAGGGAGGGTCTTCATGCACGAAGGCGCCCTTGGCTAAGAGGATCGAGACATCCTCTACAAGTAGCCGGTTCATAGGTTCCTGATAATAGAGGCTTGGTCTCGGACGAGCAGAGAGGGGAATCGATCCCACTACCAAGATCCAAGGGCCTGGGTGGAGTGATGTTCTAAGCGTTCATATTATTTTAATCTAAGCGTTCATATTATTTCAAACAATTTGAAAAATCAAAATCTGATATGAAAAAAAAAAACTGGCAACAAATACACAGTATTATTGGAAACAAGTACACAAACCAACAGAAAAAAATGCTAACAGTATGTACTGATGCTACCCGCCAAAATGCTTATGGATTTACTAACAAATGGTCAGAAATTTTCTAAGTTCTGACGGTAAAGAGCTAAGGAAATTACTGAGTAAACAATAATAGTCATTACTAAACAATAATACTACGATGATATAATGAATATACGAAAGTAGAATTAAATTATCACCTGCCGAAGCATCCCAGGTCGCCATATAAAATTAACATTACGCTGGCCATGTGCGTTACAAAATGGCGGCCCTATGTTTACTTAATTGTATAAGCAGAAACAATCCTATAAAACAGAATATAAGTCCACATAAAAAAGGATTCGGAAAGTCCTGGAATAGTCCTAGATATCCGCTGAATGCTACTGTCTTTTCTTTATAAAACACAGTCTTATAGTCGGGGTCGTAACATGAAATAATGCTAGATAACAATTTCAAACCGAGCAACACATTCTATCCGTTTTGCTGAACGGCAAAACGAAAAGTGAGACAGAGTAATGGCGTCGGTTGGTGACCTGAGGTCAGGGCTGGTCCATTTTAGCCCCTTCTCTTAATATAAAGCTGGGGTACACCTTCAACTAGCATAATAACTCTCAAACAGGCAGGCTTTATTATCCCCATGAATTCAAATATATAAATGTAACATAATTCATACATAAATAAATTAACTATAATGAAATAATGTCCAGTTTTTGTCATAAAAATTGTAAATCTAATAGAGAGGTAAGATGGTAAACAATTTCAAAAATGCCTTTCAGAAAAATGCAAAACCAAAATTGTTTTTACTTAGTTCACAAAAAGGTGCTGCACTTTTAGAAGGAAAACAATTTGATGATATCTATATCATAACAAACATATCAGATAACTATTGATTTTTAAAACTTACTGTTCATATGCGGCTACATGGCACCCAATAACAGCACTCCATAGGAAATCATCACCCATTTCCGTCTTGGCCACTGATAAGCTGTTATATACTCTTTGGCAAGAAGAAGTAGGCAGCAAGGGGGTTCCTGTTGTGACTGCGTAGAGCATATTGATATCTGTTGCTGATTGAATCTGTATGAAAGAGGTGACAAAAGCAAAATAAAATGAGCACACTCATGGAGAGGTTTAAATAATTAAAGATAAAATTACTTATAACTAAACACATTATTATGGTGCTTTGAACCTTAAAATCACTTTACACGGTCATATTCAGTAAATGTTTTTTCTCAAAGCTGTCCAACCTCTGAAACCTTTGGTAAAGAATGCAATTTTTTTAATGAAATCCTTGGTTTGAAATGAATATGTATGCCCATATATTTTGTGCTATATATATGAGATGAAACAACAATCATAACGTTCACATAGGTGTATCTGTGTTGGTATAATATTATGGTGAAAAGCTGAATGTTGGTCCTCAACACAGTTTAGTAACATACCTCGGAATTTTCAGACGAGATACATCATCTTTAATCAGCGAGATGGGGATGTCTCAAATCGTGACCTTTGGTTACTTAACCTGAGAACAGATTTGAAGACTCTCAGAAGTTTGGTCTCTCACAGGGACAAAAAAGGAAGATACTGCCAGTGTTGTTTACAGTATTCATTGCATATAGCCTAAATAACAAGGGCCAATGTGATGAATCTTATATAGTAGAAACTGAGTATGCTCTGGAAACTTGTTTTAATAAATATGAAAGAGCCAGAAATCCCTCATCAGAAGTCTGTAATCACTATAGGTCGCACAACTGTAAATCGATGTACGTACTATAGTGATGCTAGTGTCAAATCTGCCGGGTTTTTAATTTACGAAGGTGGAATAGGCTAATAATATAATGTTTATATATACAAGTAATAGGGATCACGTGTGGTCTAGCGGAACAGAGCAGGACTTATAATCAGTAGTTTGTGAGTTCGAGCCCGTTAGCGCCAACGAGTTATGCCCTCGGGCAAGGCATTTAGTCTCAGTTGCTTCGTTGTCCCCAATTTATATGAGTAATTACTAGGAATATAGTCGAGTAGCGCCGTCCGTTAACAAGGCAGCTGACCGTATTCTAATGGTAATGTAATAATTGTCATAAGTGCTTTGACCAGATGTTCAATCGCTAAAAGCGCTATATAAGTGGTGTAATTATTATTATTTAATACAAGACTCTGCTTTGTTTTTATTTTCTTGCTAATTATTTAGCTTTAAAATACTCTTGAATGTGTAGAAAAATCAGCACCACATGACATTCTATATAATGATATTATAAATTGAACAAATCGGTATGCCTCTAGAAATACTCAATCAAACCGCAATATTTTATGATGGGCCGTCAAATGCAATACAAAATAGCGGCTGATTTATCACAAAAACAAGCAGGGCTTTGTTTACTTGATATTTCTGAAAGGTTATTCCAAGAGTTACAAATAGTTTATTTTAGAATGATCAAATCTCTAATAAGGGAGATACAAGCCATTTTGTGACCCCTATCTTTACATGTAAAATAATAGGAGCGGTAATTAGAATAGTGCACCCTCAACAGGGATCTAATATACTTTGAGTACAAGAGATGTTTAAGAGGCAGCTTACAACAGACTGCACCAACCAATGCTCAACAAAGACAGATGCAACACAAGCTTTCAGGAGTCTATGAGGCAGTCTCATCTTGCTGATGAAAGATGACTGACCTCGTCTGAAAATGCTGGGGCACGTTTACTAAATTGTATTTAAAACCAGTCTTTGAACTTTTTATTGAATAAACAAACATTGTTATTAAAAAATGAATATCATTAAGGTTGCTCTTTTGATTCAGAAGATATGGTGATGAAAACGATTTCGCAAAAATTATATTTTATGTTATGCTAAAATTGCAGGTGGCTCTATGTGACAATCCGGTCACGTAACCCTAACCCTACCAAATACCACAGAATCCCATTCTGCAAAGTTAAGCAAATTGACTAAGTCTGAATACGTTATAGACCGGAGTTAGTAATGATCACAAAATAGCAGTCATGACAGCACCTGATTGGTGGCTTGACATAGTGATAATTGGTTTGGGATGCGGAAGGTACCGGATTCGAAGCAAGGTGGAAACCTGATGTCTTTGTCTTGTAAATTTCCGGGGAGATAGTTTCCAAATGGAGAAGTGGGGTAGGCAGTTAATATCACAAATGTAGGTCTGATGGGTGGAGGATATACCAATTATATATAAATTATGTGCTTATATATAAGTATACACAGTCATCCGAAAGTATTCCTTCAGGCTTAAAAACATGCATAATCCTCTTAGTGTATATCAATCAACTTAGAATCATCAAAAATGTATGTAATTTATTTATTCAATATAAGATGATATTGATTTTGATTTTATCATTTCATCTGTTGCAACATTTTCTAAGCTTTAAAATGACACCTTACTCGTTGAAATTGATCAAGGCGACCAACTTTTACAACACAAAATAGGTTGGAAATTCTTATTATTTTCTGGAAATTCTTATTATTTTCTTAATTTTTTGCTGCCTATTTTCACCTGTTTCTTGAAAAGTGCTCTCTTGCAAAGTCCCCCTTTTCGTGGTGAATCATCACAAACCAATGTTTCTTCACATATTTGATCTTCTGTTTATAAAAATGCCCGATTTCATGGACCATGTACAATACGCGAAAAGTGGAAATCTCTTGCATACTTACTTATCAATTATACATAAGCTTAATATCATGTTTGAAAGTATAGAAGAACATTTTCAGGTAATAAGTTTAAGAAATAATGTGCAGAAATGTCTTTAAACTCCTTTTTTATATGTGCAGCCAAGAAGAAGTAATTATAATATCCATTGCACATCATATTTTCATATTTTGCATTTGAATTCAATCCCGGGACAGTTCTTGAGATATATATAAAAATTCAAACTCTGTTGAAAAATGTTGAAGATTCACCAAATGGCTTCTGAGCTATGGCGAATAAAGGTTTTGTGGGGAATACTTTCTGGCGACAGAGCATGGTAGCCGAGATGAAGCAGAAACAAATTTACCTAACAAAAAAGATACACACATACCCCCATGCACACACTATATGCTATCAAAAAAGCCCCTCTGTCTAAATCTGGAAGGGGTAAAAAGAAAAAAGGTTGTGAAAAGAAATAAGGCAAGATAGCATGTTCTACGTACACTATGATATGTCACATATTGGTCCATAGCAAGAAGTCCATGATCCTTTGCCATCTCTGCATCAATTTCTCCGTGAACAGCAGCAGGACCTTCTAACAGAACCTTCACAGCCAATGCTGCCATGAATGATGGTGCTGGGCCACCATGTATTATGCTGAGCCCTATCACTAATCCGGCATGGAAATATTGCTTCTGGCAGAGAGCTGTAAGTATACAAATATGTTAGTTATTTTATTACAACATCAGTAAAATGTAAACAAATGTGAATCACAAACACAAAAAATACAATTTGGTTGGAAAATCAGTATCGTTTGCTTTAATGATTGCACTATTAATGGGACAATCATAATTGAAAGGGTTTCATAATGTGACAGTTTGAATGTGACCTCAAATAATATTTTATACTTTGTCATGAGCCTACCAGGACATACTGTGTCAAGGGTTACTCAAGATGCAAATTTGATCTATACAGGATCAAGTTGCAGTGTTTCAGTTTCTACTTTACATCTGGCTGAGCAGATCCAGAAAGCCCAATATAGGGGTGCTATAATGCTTTGGGTCATACCACTCCGCAGAGAGGTATGCAAATTATATTCAGTCAACATCGTTCTAGAGGTAATCAGCCCAGTGTAATAGTTTTAAGAAAGTCCTTAAATCTACTTTGGTCCGATTTGTGAGATTAGACTTCCCGATAAAGAAATGCATAACTTGAAATGAGGAGAATATGGCGGTATGCTGCAACCAATAAGGGCAAAATCAATCAACAAAATCTTACCCAACCTATACCTAACATAAACTATTATTTTATCTTTAGCTAAAACAGGTTTTCAAAATTATGGTACAGATTTTCATGATACTCTTTATTTTCCTTGAATCTGTTACTTCTGGTAGAACAATTGGGTAGATTAGGATACAATTTTTACCAAAGAGTTGGAAAAAGTATCACAATGAAAGGGATAGCCAATGCTGTAAATAACAGATTTGTGTCTGTCTCAGACCATTTAAGCCCACTTGATCTCACAAAATTAGAAGCTTATCTGCCTGCTCCCACACCACCGCCCACTTTGCACCCGTGGGATGTGTATGCTGAACTTCGGAAAATTAAACCATCTAAGGCATGTGGACCTGATGGAGTGTCCCCTCATCTTGTGAAAGAATTCGCCTATGAATTTAGCCTCCCTCTCACCGATTTGCTCAATTGTTCTTTTTCTGAAAAACAAATGGAAAAGGGCTGTAGTCGTTCCGATACCCAAGACCCAGCCTCCTAGGGAAGACAAACTGCGCCCTGTCTCCCTAACTGATTGTTTCTCAAAAGTTAGTGAAAGTTTCATAACTAACTGGGTGCTTGAAGATGTCTCTGATAAAATTGACACTCGGCAATTTGGGAATGTTAAAGGCGTTTCTACCTCACATTATCTTATATGTATGCTTCATTTTCTTCATTCAGGTGCTGATGTAATCAACAATATTGGTACGGTGGTCCTCACCGACTTCTCCAAAGCATTTGATATGGTCGACCATACTCTCATGATTGAGAAGTTTATTCGCTTGGGAGTCAGGGGGGCCATTGTACCATGGTTGTGTGATTTCATCAGTGACCGACTTCAATGTGTTCGTTATAAAAACTCGCTCTCAGATTACAAAATTTTCAAAGGAGGACTACCTCAGGGAACAAAAGTGGGACCTCTTGGATTCCAAGCCATTATTAATGATGCTGCTTCAAATATTCCTCCCAATTCCAAGTGTTGGAAATATGTCGATGACTTGACACTTGCTGAGAATCGCTCATGCAATAAGTCCAGTAAGCTCCAAGAGGTTTTAGACGATTTTTCAAAATGGACCTCTGAAACCAAATTGAGTTTGAATCCAAACAAGTGTCAAGCCATGCAGATATGTTTCAAGAGGGAAGAACCTTCACCAACTGTTTTGAAGATTAATGGTGTTGAATTAGAATATGTGAAAGAATCCAAAATTCTTGGTTTGTGGATACAAAATGATCTGCAATGGGACAAAAACATAACTGAAATGACTAAAAAGGCTAATCAGAGACTGTACATATGCTTCGGATGTTGAAAATATTTGGTTTTAATTCAGAAGAGCTTTCAACAGTTTACAAAGGCTATGTTAGACCTCTTTTAGAATATGGAGATGCAACCTGGCATTCTTCTATCACTGTTTGTCAATCCAAAACTCTTGAGCAGTTACAAAGGAGAGCATGCAGGACAATCCTGGGATTGAATTTTTCATCTTATTCGGAAGCATTGCTGGATTGTGGTCTGAGCTCTCTCCATGACAGGAGAGTGAATCATTGTCAGAGGTTAGCTGAAGGGCTTTCTTGTAGCAATAGAACTAATGATCTGCTCCCTCCAGTCAG
>JXSR01S034312.1:1978-20742 GCA_000969725.1 Ophiothrix spiculata
ATTATTCATGTCACAAAATGCAATACTTAAACGAGAACATCAAATGCCCAAACCTCACACCTGATCAGTTGTGTACATGCGCAATCTACACTGAGGTATAGAGACTAATTAAAAGGAGCGGTTGTGGACAAGAGCATTTAAAAAGAACAAAATCAATTTTAAAATCGGTAATGATACCCCCCTGAATCAAAACACATACAACCAAGTCCCGGATAACGCTAAAAACTACTGATGATTGCCTATCAGTAGGATATTGTTACATGTTTCAGTCATTATGTGAAATATGTGCTTTCTTGCTCGTAAATAATCGGTAATTAAAAGTATTCAAATAATCACCGATAATTAGTTTTTAAAGGGCTCACCCAGATTGATTCAACCTCTGTAAGCCGTTACCGATCACATTCGTTATTATATAGTATAAACAAAACAGGGTTTTTTTTCCATTCTCTTCTTGTAGGAAATAAGGTCGTCATTTTAAAAATACAGGAATAAATCTTATTTCAACTGAAACTCCTTTACTGATACGCGTAGTATGTTTATATAATATTTAGTTTTAACTAGCACCAACATTTTATTTGTTATCGACGCACCCAACCCTTGACAAACATTTTCTATCAGAATATTGCATTGAAATATTATTGTTGTATAACTGAATATTGTTTTGGATCCAGTAATGAAAATTACATTTAATACAGAGCCGAGGATATATATATATATATATAAGATGATTTGCTTTATAAAATTTCAGTTATAGCTACGTATGAAGTAAAACCCTATCAAATTCCATTTAGCCTAAGAAAGATAATCTGCAGAAGTTAAACTGGCTCATTTGCTCCTGAACTGAGTGAGAATTTTGAAGGGAATGATATTTATCCAACTCCTGGAAAGCTTGTAAGAACATACTTATTTGTGTCAAAAAGTAAGCAGCATGACGCACATAAAATTGTCTAACGCCTGTCGTAAATTTGATATGATCTGCTGGAAGCGGTCCTTATATTACTGAAACAACCATTCTATACATCTCAAAAAAGATGTATAGAATAGAATACATCATATTTATGGGTTCTAGTATGGGTGTTTTGTTGTATTTTTAAACAAATCTATTCTTGACAGCACCTTTTCGACCTTTTATCATACTTGATTTTATATTTTCTGCTGAAAATTGCACTAAAGAGGTCGTTCCTGAAATTACGTCTGTTTGTTATGAATTTTATCTGCGCGTACATAAGATGATTTTACACGGCTCCTGGTACGGGTGGCTTGTTCGATTTTGGATCATAACGACTAGTAAAGCAGCACTTAGCGCGCCTTCTACCACCTGGCGCGAATGTGATCTCATCTGGTGCAAGATGTATGGTACTTGTGTAGACGTTGCTGACTGTATCATCCTCCTTCATCTGTAGTTCCCTGCAAGGTGATAAAGAAGAGTAATTTTGCGTCATAACTTATTAACTAAAATCAATCAATTAAAATAAATAAACAGGAATCACTCAATGAACAAATAAATAAATAATATGGTAAGAAGCAAATAACACTATTTTGATTGGTTAACTTGGTTAGAATTAAATTTGCAAGAAAAAGAAGAAGTAATCAATAGGATTTTTATATTGTTGAGCAGAGATAAAGTCCAATAAAACCAATACAATTTCTTCAGAATTACAGAAATGCTATTGAACATAACAATTAATTGACAAACAAATTACCTTGCCAATGATCCAAAGGCCTCGAAGATGTTGGATCCACTTTTGGCGCTAGCTTCAATAAACAATGCATTGTGTTCCTGGAAAAAATATAAGAATATACCAATTGTCCATAATTTTGCGCCAAACATATACAAATGCGCCTTCTGTTTCAATTTTCATGTTGCATGCACTGTGCTTTAATGATGTTTTGACGGTAATATACAATGTTGCACATATATGTTGAATTTTTACTCTACAGGGTGTATCAAAAATAAGGTACTAAAGTGCTTGCAATTCTCCTGATGTTCGGTGTTCTTGATAAAGACACACTTTGCTTTTGAACACATAAACCATATACTACAATGTGTTACTAACGAGAACACTAAGCCCATGCAATTAGAGCATCCAAACATCCGGAAATGATAAAAGTGTTACAGCTATTCGTAGTTTTTTTTACAAAGAGGCAGACCTACCTTAGCAAGTTTGAGAGCGGATTGTTTGGGCACCTGTCTGTCACTAATCAGATCATCTTTGTTGCCCACTAACATGATCGCTGAACAGTCATCAACCTCCTAAAATGAAAGAAAAGTAACTACATCTGATTTTAACACATAGGCTAGTTACAAAACATTTCGGTCTGTTTCTATAATGTTGGAACAAAAATAAATCACTGACCAGTGTTGTAGCCAGAAGTCCAAAACATTATTTAACAATAATTTTTAAATTCAGCATCTTAAAACTCCCCCACAGGATACAGCGATGTAATTACTGTCGTGACCAAGGAAGTTATAGGGGGGAACACGGATCTCCACAATCTTGTGTCGCTCATGGAGCTGAGTTATTGTACCTCCGGATATATTCGGAATTTGACCCGATATCCAGCCAGATCGCGTAAATCTTCACCTGACGCATATACCGCGTGTGCATTTTGTTTCACGCGCAAACCGTGTCTGCGTTTCATGTAGCGTGGATTGCGACTTGCTCTGATTAAAGTACGCCAATTTTACCGCTAATCCGTAGCGAAGACTCTCGAAGTGTTGCACGCGGAGCCGTAAAATGCCGGAGGTACAATAACTCACCCTCCATGAGCGACAATCCAAGATGGCTGCCGTCCCATAGGATTTACACGGCGATGAAATCAAAATGGCGGAGAATCCCTGTTCCCCCATATAACTTCCTTGGTCGTGACCCAGAGAGTAATTAGCCAAATACAATTTTTCTCATTTTTTCCAAAATGCATGACATTTGAAAGAATAACATAAAGATTAGTACTCGCCAAAAAGCTCATGTTTGAGGATGTAACGTGCACCAAGAATACCACCTTAACTCACTCGCAATTATTTTTATCACACTAATACTGGCAATCCAATCTTTGAATTTTCTACCCACTCTAAATTCCCGCTTTCTGATTGGCTAGATTACGTACAGAAGATCGTCTGCTACAAAGGACAAATTTATTGGACAGTATCAACAAAAAAACACAAGAGTGCAGGGCCCAATTGTTTGTTGATACAATTCCTACCCTGGGTTTTCATTTACTTTGTCCAATAAATTGTTGCTTCTTTTTATCACTTACTCTAATACTGGCAATCCAATCCTTGACATTGAGGAACGATTTCTCACAAGACAAGTCGTAGAGCAATAACACACCATCGGCTTTTCTGAAGTAGGCGTGTGGAATACTGCGAAATCTAAAAATGAAGAATGTGATAAATCGTAGATATTAAGTCCAAAAATACACTATGGCTGTATAGTTTTATGGTCATAAAAACACCTATACAGCCTAATTTGGGGAGACGTATTTTCTATTGTAACTGTCAGTCATTTTGCGGCCATTTTGGCTTTGAATATGGGCACCATTTTGGATTTCAAACATTTCAATAACCTATTTTGGGACAAACGTTATTTTTATAACCCTTGAAAAAATTGTCCAACTATTATTTTGATCATTTAGTGGCTTCAACCATTTTGTGTGCATACAAAAGTATTTTGGCGACCATTTTGGATCCCAATACTGATGCTATCTTTAGGGTTGCAATCCTCAGTGTTATATTCTGTTGATTATTTATGATATTGCCAGTCCACTTTGGCATAGCTCTCTTACAACATCGTCAGATTGAGCAGTTGGAGCTTATCCAGAAGCGCGCCTGTCGAATTGTTTTGGGTGGCGAATATACTTCTTATGCAGAGGCTATGGAGACACTTCAACTTTGCTCCTTGGTGGAACGTCGTGAGCAACTGCTTCGTGGCTTTGGAGAAAAGATCCTTAAATTTAAACGTCACGCTTCCATGCTTCCTGAGCCCAAAAGAAAAAGGCACGGAAGAAACCTGACAAGCGCTAGCCAACTTGATCCACCAAGGTGCAAGACAACACGCTTCAGGAACTATACCAGCTGTTGTTGACCGTCTGAACAATGCTGTTTTTATTGTGTAATTTTTGATGTGTATTTTCATTCTATTATATATGTATTTTTTGTAATTCAGATATTTCAGTCTTTGACTGTATTTCTGTTCTTTTTATACCGTAATAAATAAATAAATAAAAATCAAGCATTTAAAAAACTGTTTTGTTTAATTTAAAATATGCTATTTAGGTGGCCATTTTGTATTTGGAAGATTATTATGAACTTCTTTCAAATCCAAATGTATTTGCTATAATAGCTTCAGAAACAATATCTTAATAATAACATTGGACATAAATCATTTTGGTTTTTAATCATAAGTGGTTTTTAAGCCATTATAATGAAAATATCGTATTTGTACTTAAAAAACGATTTTTTTACCTTCCCCATAGATCAATTATTTTGGAGCCAGTTTAGTTTGTGTAACGACTTTGACCTTAAGGGACTTAACTATTATGACTCAACCCCTCCTTAAAGCAATACTATAAGGTGTTAAAAATGAAGCGCCCCCTGTCACCCATGACTTTTGATTTTTTGGGTTTGTTTTTGGTAGACATGAATCCCTCCAAAGGATTTGGCTCAAAGATGCTTACTTTTCCTGTTATGGCCATGTGTTGAATTAAATTCGGGATCCCGAATTTATTTCTACATGTATTAGTATAGGAAAGCATGCATGTGCTTTTTATCCATTTTTTGATGTCAAAACAATTTTTTTCACAAAATAAACTTGAAAACGATTTTAGATAGTCACATTCCTCCATTTCATGCTGTTTTTACTATAAACCATTTTTGGTCAAAATCTTATAGTATTGCTTTAATAGAAAGCAAATTACCGTGATAGCGGTCAAAGAAAATATAGCTAAAGTAATACTTTAGGTTATAAAAAGGTAAGAATTGAATTGGTTTAATCTTTAAAGCATGAAACTGTAGTAATGCGCCGAAAAAATAGCATAAAAATACATTTTGTATTTACATGTAAAAATAATAAAGTAAGAATTGATTTTTTAAACTTATTGAAAATACTTACCGTTCTTGGCCAGCGGTGTCCCATATTTGTAGAGAAACGACATTATTATCTATTACTAACGACTTCATGTGAAATCCAATTTCTGCAATTAAAAAATAAAAATGTTTTGAGTTGATAATGTTAATAAATTATGTATCCTTAAGAAAACACTTTCGTGCTGTTATAACAACATGTTTTCATGCTTCGTTTTTATCTGATGTTTTCAACACTGGTTTTACATACTCACATTTTCGGATGATATGCTATAACCTTCATCTGGAGACTGGCAATCCAGATTTGAATTCAGTGACCTTGTTATTACTTGACTTCAAAATCGAGACGAAGACCCTCGGTAACGTATGGCGGCCTCCGTCTCTGTTGAGTGATGATTTTGAGGTCAAGTGTTAACAAGGTCACTGACTTCGAATCTGGGTTGCCAGTCTAACTCGAAATGAAGGATGAATATATAACAAATTATGACTTGCGTATTAAATGTGAACGTATTATGACGGCATTAATGTTTACTAGCCAATGCAAATTGCTGTTTGAAAGACAGTAGGGTCAATGGTGACGAAACTTTCCAATTGTGACCTGCGTATTAAATGCGAAAGTATTATAACAGAATCCTTGGTTAATATTCGTTTTATATGTTATGTAATAGATGCAGTTAATTGCTACAGAAATCATCATTTATTTTTACCAACCAATGAAAATTGCTGTTAGAAAGACACATGATCAAAGGTGACACAACTTACCAATTGTGACCTGCGTGTTAAATGTGAACGTATTATGACAAAATCTCTGGATGAAGCTCGTTTTGCCGACACCCGAATCACCGCACATAACTATCTTAAAACATCTGTCTGGTGTACGAAGCTGTAAAAACTGTATCAACAAGCATGACAAGACACATTTTTATTAGGTATTCAACTTTATCAACATAATGTTTTGAGTAACTTATAACTTCAGATAAATTTCATCGCTTATTCCTTTTAGACTGCGCAACTACAACGAAAGTCGTTCATTAAAATGGCATAGATTCAAATCCCAAATACTCTAAGTTAACAAAGATTGACAACAATAAATTGTACTGCAATAGACCATTCTTACACTCTTAAAAAGAAAGGATCAAATTGATCCCATAAAGTATCAAATATGAGCTTATCCTTTTTGGGATCAAATTTGATCCTTTCGTTATAAGAGTGTATAATTGACATACTCCCGCCGTTGATGGGGTAAATCCACAGAATCGGACGAGGAACAGAACTCAGAGGGGAACGAACTAAACGGCGGGAGTATGTCAATTATAGATATGGTCTATATGTGTCAAGAAATGTCTTCTAGTGATTAAAATATAAACATATTAATAAAGTGGTCCAAGATTGCATCAAATATTGTTTTACCTAAACATGTGTGTTGCTTACCATATTTGCATTCAATCTTAATCAAACTAATTAGAAAAGATGTATTCATACTCTAAGATCAAAATTCACTTTGTTATATTTAAAACATGAAAAGTTATTTGGATTTGTACGCTTCCGCCTGCATTCATGCATTCAGTATTTCTACACACATAAGAACATAAAACTGGTTTAAGAGTTCCTGTCGTTTAGGTCGCACGACCAGCAGCGTGACGTCGAAAATTTCCACTGCGCAAACTTGACCTTGTTGCACCTTGAAAATTTAGCGGGAAGCTTGACAAGCCGATATAATATATCGATTACCTTGTCATGATGGTCGCAATCAAACGTCGTTTTTGAATTGGAATAAATTCAACTTTCTTGTGACAGATCTTCGCAGCAATATGTAAATGTGTCGTGCTACATACGACAACTCAAAATTCAAAATGTTTGGTCGTCTGCCGTAAACAACCTTATTTGCCTGCCGTAACGACAGCTATAACTCTGAAACCACCTTGAGCCTCATACCTGCATTTGTTGGTCGCATTCGCAGTCACTGTAACTACTAACACGACTCATTTGCATGACACCTCTACTTCTTGGCTCTACGGGGTAGTTATCTTCCACCATCGATTCATACTTTTCTCTGTACCAAAATAAATGTTGTACAAGCGATTACAAAATCTGTTGGATTTTACCAAATAAATACATATCGACTATTTGTGAACACGACTTAGTTCCCTTGTTTATTATCATTAGTTTTGCTTTTACTAGTAGAAAGAGTGGAAAACCATGAAGAACTGCATTAGTCAAAATAACACTGGATAGGTCAATAACAAAATGTTCTGAACAATGACAGGATATACCAAGATTTTGCAACACTTTCCTTCGCTGCTCGATTACCAGTAAGAATTACTTCTAAGATATATTAGTGGTGTTCTGGCAAAATGAGCAGAAAGTCGCGATTGAACATTTTGAATAAATGGCTGCCAAAGTAAAAATATGATGACATGATCAAATTTCGTTTTTTGACATACAACGTATAAATGCGTTAATTTTAATCTATACCTCGCGTTTTGAAGGTCAATTATGCCGGGATAATTGCACTTCCCGGCATAATTGACCTTATTCACGGGTAATTGATCGCGTTATGCTATCACGCACTATAGTATTTAGTAACTTTAAAATCGATTTGCGACAATTTTCTACTGCCAGAATTCGAGTGGACTGCCTTGTATTTTGATCTCTAAATGAAGATTGTAGAAAGAAAGTATGACATTATATATCATTCGAAAGCTGAGATTATAGAGACTGAATTAAAATATGTCATAAAAACAATTTTGAAAATCGCGACTTTCCGCTCATTTTGCCAGAGCACCACACATATATTAAATAGAATAAGTTGGCATGATTTTATTTCCATCGCAATTGATGTTGAACCTAGTAGAAATTAACCTGCTTTTGAACCAACAGAATTGGCTCAGCTTTGCCGAGATATATTAGGCAACGTGGATCCAATCAGCACAACTTGCCTGCAGGATTCCAATTACTTACTCAAAGTTGAATTACTACAAGGTCTTTTTACAATGTAAACAGGGCACTATTATAAGCATAAAGTAAAATCAAAGTAGCAACACTGGACCTAGTATGACTCCTTGTGGAACACCATACTAAATATTCATGTATTCTTAGATTCATTTTGATTGACGTTTAACAATATTATCTACTGCATAAGGGTATCCATTAAGCATAGTCATTATGATAGTGTGCAAAGATAATATTCATCTATGAAAAGTTTAATACACTATACTCTTTAAATTCAAAAGTCCTCTACAAGGAGAAAAAACCCGTTTTTTTTCAGCGAGTATAGATTGTTAATAGTCCTTACTACCTACCACGTTTGATTTCGAATGTGCGACTTACCTGAGTTTTTCCAGCTGTAATTCTAGACTATGTCTATCTTTGGTCCTTCGTTCCTGCTCTCTCATCACCTCGGCATATTCCCTGTATAGCATCATAGGCCACACAATAATTCATTGGACAATGTAAATAGAAATCCAGAGTGCGGGGCCTCATTTTTGTTAATGCAACTCTCAACCTGTATATCTGTTCATTGTCCAATTAATTTTTGTTTGGCTTATGGTGATGAATAAACAGCAGAGCTGCCAAAACTCTACAAAGATACTATTATTGGGTTTCTTAGATGTACATGTAGACCATTCCTATCAATGACATACTTACGTTGATGGGGTAAATCCACAGAATCGGACGGAGAATCAGAACTCGAGGCCAAGTGGGGTTATATCATACGTTCTGAGTTCCGAATCTCCATCCGATTCTGTGGAGTTACCCCATCAACGGCGGGAGCATGTCAATTATAGGAATGGTCTATATAATATTAAAACGGTGTAGTAAGGTCGAGGCTGTTTTTTTTGCCAACTATATTGCTTAAGGGCACAGTTAACCCCTCATTTTCTGAAATATTGTATGCCTTGTAACTCAGCAACCGATAAGTAACCCCATATAAAAGTATACATTTCTAGATGTGGATTTTCATGTAGAAGATGATGGTTAGGTCAGTTTTGGAACAAAATGCATGATTTTGGACCAAGGTCCAAAAAACCCATGTTCTTGGATCATTAAGGGGTGTAAGCACCTTACTCAATGTTACTTTTTGCAAGTTTATTTTGTACCATAACTTTTTAACAAAGTGCTTAAAGTTAATAAAAGTATACATTTCCAGAAAGGAATTTTCACAAGGAACATGATGGTGATGTTGATTTTTGACCAAAAATCACATTTTTTGAGCAAAAATCACATTTATTGGCCATTTGGGCTTCCAACCAAGCTAAAAATAACATTAAAAAAAAAAGACCTAGGATTGGGAATTTTAATTTTAAACACCCACTCGCATGTTGCGTCATTTTTACTTTTTAGGATTTTGGCAAATTTTTTGATTTTCATGCCAAATAAGGTCAAAATTTTTTCAAAATTTGGTCAACTGCAATGCGCATACTGCGTTTTTTCTTTGTTTGGCAGTGCTGATAAAAGTACTTTTATGTCCAAGTATCGATGTTAATGCATTTCATGGTAAGACTAGATAACAGAATGTGTTTGATTACTGACATAAAGTGACCTCAATTCGCTCAATATTTTCCTATCACCCTTATGTTGATATCTATCTAAGGCTTAAAATGAAAATTGCAACATGGCGATTGGGATTCATATTGTTTCGGCATATGTGTAAAACCATGAATATATCGTCAAGTAAGTTGCAGGAAAGACAACTGGTACTATCTGCAATAGCTGCCATGTTTCAAAAATTCCTCTGAATGCTGTATAATGTCCAGTTTTTGGTCAGTGACTGTTGAAATGGTTCTTCAGGTGACAGTGTCCCCTGAAGACCCATTTCAAGAGCCACTGGCATATGGGTGAGGAATTTTTCACATAAAGTGTAAACTAAATAATAGCTGCCATTGCAGATGCGCCTTTCCTGCATTCACATGCCGATATATAGGATATAATGGTGATAAATGTAAACACAAGTCCTAAACACACAAGGTAGAATAAACAGAAAATGTAAAATTAGAAATTGCATAAAAACAATTAAATATCGGCCATCTGATGAAAGAGAAACAGAAATAGAGATAATACGGAAAACAGTCAGAAACTCAGAGTTGTGAAGAAGAAAAAAGAAACGACTGGAAAGTAGACAAACAAGGGCAAAATGAAATTGCGAAAAATATCGGGTTTGCAGAAGTATTAATAATGCAATCTAAACAATGGTAGAATTTAAAAAAATAAAATCTACTTGATATGTAAGAATAAATTCTGATGGGATTATTTGAGCAAATAGCATAGGGTCGTGAAAATCTTGGGTAGCAGAAGTATATTTAATAATGACTTCTAAACTTAAAGGTTAAACCTTAAAGATAAAACTTTTGAAAAAAATATTTCTATATATTTTGCATGCTGGAATAAATTGCCGGGATCATTTAAGCAAATAGAATAAGGTCAGGAAAATATAAATGCAAGAAAAGTGGGCTATGATGCTTTAAAGAAAATTGAAAGTAGTATGCACTATGCAGGGAAGATAAATATGAGCGTGGGTTTGTCGAGTCACAGTAAAATCTATATACGACTGTCTTGTTTGCCATGTCTCTTCTTATTTCAACATATGCAATTATTTTGTGGAGATTTCACTTTCTTTTAAAGTAGTATTGTTTTTACATTCTTTATTTTTTTAAATGATATTTGTCTGTTTTTAAAATAACAATAAATTTGAATCGACTGCATTAGGTGATCAGATATATACGTAATTAGGATGCTGACGGAGACATAAAGTAAATGAGTAGTGACAATTCTTACCAAATTGCGCACAATTATGACATTTATGAAGTTCTGTGCAGAATAAACAACAAACAAATTGAATCTAGTTTAAAAAATACTTGTTTTTGGAAATAATATTCTTTGCAAATATCTGTCTATTTTAGAAACATTCCACTTTGTGACCGATGGCACTGATGCAAAAAGCATTAGGTCATCCTTTTTGAGGTGAGGCCCATTTGCGTTTCATCTCATTCACTTCATGCATGATACCTAACTCCTTCCTGGTAATCGTTGATTAGAGTTAATTAATACCTTTATTTGGCTAATATTTTCAATTGATTTTATAGGCTTATACATTATCTTCAAATCATACCAAATTTATGACATTTCATACGATTATTGAAAAGTTGTGACAACATTTGATGCACAATGTACGCATCTCATCCACACCAACCACATTTATGTCTGTTTTCATGTCTGGCTAAATAAGCTTATTGACTTATACTTGTTAATAGCGTTAATAATCAATTTTATTCGTGTTAATTCCAACTTGTTTTTGAAAAACAATAACTAGCCTTTAAAATCATACAAGATTTGTGACACTTCAGTGGATTTTTAAGGAGATATGACAGAACAATTCATGCACAATTTTCATGATGCCTCAACCTCACCTACCTCAACCTCACCCAACTCCACCCTGGCTAAGTAGCTTTAACGGGTCATTAAGCTTAATTAATCACTTCATTTGGGTTCTATTCTTGATTTCTTGAAAGTCAAATAAATTGTCTTTAAAATCATACCAAAATTATGACATTTCATTTGATTGTTGAAATGATATGACAAAAATTGATGCATAAATCACTCTCCATGTAACAAATCCACCATTTATGGGTGCCCACCTTAAAAAGAATGACCATTAAGTCTTGTTGTTTGACACATTGTGGGTGTAAGTATCAAAACAGGAAATGAACCACCCATCCTCGTCTTTATTAACAATCTGTCTATACGCGCATGCCCAATAAAAAGAACGATGTTATTAAACTTACTTTCCATTAAACTTATCTATATTGCACTTTTTATTAATTTTCTAAGTGTTTCGTTGTCTGTGGTTTCCATGCGCCTTAGTCCAAGTTTCATTGGGTTTTTGGGTAAGGTATAAATGTCAAGTAGAAACCAAACAGTTTTCTTTGAACAAAAGTAGCCTCCCTTCTTACCCGTCTTAATTTTTAAGAACCGAAAGCGAAACGAGTCGACAATATCTTTGTGTCGATTCAGCAAGTACCATACAACATGTACAAGGGAATGATAGAGAAATTTAGGTGTTTACGTATTTCTGTGTTTGTGGTTGGAAAAATAAAACCATTTCTTGTTTTTTTTTCTCTTATCTTAAACGCAACTTGATATGTTTTCTATTTTAAAGCATTTGTTCAGTGTCAATAAAATAAGATATTCTCCAAACTGCAAGCAATATTATCTAATCTAAATGGGCCATTCCAGTTAAAATCCATATACCCCCTACGGAAGACATTACCTTAATCTTCCACACAGGGAGTGTGAATTTTAAATAGAGTCACCAATTTAGATTACCCCATTTGAAATTCAAACTCCCTGTGTGGGAGGTTAAGGTAATGTCTTCCATAGGGGGTGTGTGGACTTCAACTGGAATAGCACAATCTCTAGGCTCTAGTATAGCAATCTAGTAATGTTAGTATTTATTTGCCCTTGTAAAAGAAACCGTGATATTTAAAGAGATTAAAAACAACGTTCTGCCGTATTTATATAAGGTAAACGCTGTCGTATTTATATAATAGTAAAAGCCTAAGTATGCATTTGAATGCAAATTTCCATTTGAAACAAGATTTAACTCTTTTTCATTAATTTCTATCATTACCACAAATGAATAGATTTACTTCTAATGGTTTATGGTTGTCATAGTTGCAAGCATAATTCAGTTATATAATTGGAAACTAAAAACTGGAACCCAATGATTGAAACAAAAGAAGATATCCGGATCTTCCCATCATGCATTGCTTCAAATGGGATTTTTTGTTGTTGTTGTGATGAGAGGGTTTAGGGATAAAATATACATGTATCAAAACTGCAAAATTGACATGAGGTCTTCTATTTGTGCTATGTTTCATCTCGAATCCCTCTCATTACAACTAGTACCTCCACATAAATCCCATTGAAAGCAAGGCATGATGGGAAAGTCCTGGTATCTTCTTTTGACTGAAACAGAGAGTGTTGAAAAATTTCGATATCCCAATACAAGATACAAAAATGTTTGTCTACATCGAATTGCTTTGACAATATTACTTCGTATTTATAGCATAAGACAGAATGTTGTTTTTATCTCTTTATGACGTCACGAAGAAAGAAAGAAAGAGCTTCTAGGCCGATACCTTATCACGTACCTCTCGATGAATTCACGTTCTCTCTCCGTTTCTTCTTGTAAAGAAAGGCACAACTGCTGTGTTTCGTTAAGGCCTGCTAATGATTGGTCGAGACGAAGTCGTAGTTGTGAGTTTTCCTTTGGAAAATGGGTAGAAATATTGGTAATGTTTATTCTTATTTTTTATTTTTTTTATTGATACTTTGAATGTATCAGGCGTCATGGTAGATCATCCATGATATAGACATATTCAATAACTTAAACCTTTCCTGAAATGCAATCTGGTCTGATCTCCAACATACGGGTACTTTGAATGCATCAGGCGTCATAGGTTCGATCAATATTAAAATCACCCATGATATAGAAATATTTAATAAGTTGCAGCTATCTTAAAATGCAATCTGGTCTGATCTGCAACATACGGGTACTTTTAATTTATCATACGTCATAAAATAGCTAGGTGAATATCAAAATCACACATAATATATGTATATTGATAACTTTGCCATATTCCGAAATGAAACCCATTCTGACTCTAGGTTACTTTTGAATATATACTGCACCATCCAGTAGGTCAATATCAAAATCACCCATAATAATAACAAAATATTATCTGATTTGACTCCAACATACGGATAATTCGAATGTATCATGCGTCATTGACCACATCGCTGTGTTGTGTACAGGATTAAGTCAAATAACCCATATTTTGGAGTCATATTAGAATTATTTTGGGTATATTTTAAGTTGTCTTACCTTCGCTAAACCTTCATTTTCATTCACTATGTTTGCTTCATGTCTGCTAAGCTCTAACACCATTTGCTCTAACTGGAAAAGATAGTTACAGATGAAACATTACGATAGGTAGCAAATAGTTTGAAAAATGGATTTAAAAACAATAATAAAACCTCTTTAAACTTCATTTAATAACTTATAAAGTTACGACTGGAGTATTAGTTTAACTAAACGAGACAAAATAACGCGGTGAGAATTTCGTGGCATTGTGTAGTTTTTCATTGAAATTATCATTTTTTATTTTTTTTTTTTTAATTTCCTGCTGCTTTTTATTGAAATTCAAAAAAAAAAATCACCATTTAAAATAACCCTAATCATTAGTTTTGAACAAATTTTAGCTTCAAAACCTCTAGCATGTAGTCCAATATATGTTCAAGAGGCTATGGTATTTGTTCGTGATAAATCATTTGTTTTCTTTGTAATTAATATACCAATCTTCAAGTTAGTTTTAACTCAGTAAAGAATGTGATAGCTTAATGCATTAGTAATAAATCTCATTCTTAGACTAAAGAGCCCTTACAGGTTCCGGTCTCATCTTTAAAGTTTACAAATAAATAATTTTCTCTTTAAAAAGAGATACTTAATTGCCGTGCACACTTGATTGGACTCACGTTTGTGAATAAAACCATACATAGATTTGGCAAATAAAATACATTTTACAATAAATCATACACTAGAATTACGGTGATACACAATTAGTTTCAATGGACCTGTTTTGAAAGCGTCATAATGATTGGCTACTTAAATAAATCATCATTATTTTTAGCAAATCGAAAATATGCAGACACAAAATGTTAACTATTTGCTTAATGGTTTAAAACTCTTAGAGCGCCCAAGAGCAACCATTTAGAAAAAATTGGATGTTCGTCTGGGTGTATTCACAACGGCTGCTTTTTGCAAATATGTGATTTCTCACCCCCGAAAAGATTTTGCGACAGAACACATTTCGAGAAACTGGTGAAAATCATAGGCAGCAATAAAAAATGAAATAAAAAGAATTTCCAGCAGTTTTTCTGTTGTAAAATATGATTGCCTTTTACACAAGTAAGGTGTCATTTTAAAGCTTAGAAAAAGTTATGACAGATAAAATGATAAAATCAAAATTGATATCATCTGCAAAGTCCCCCTTTTCGGGGTGAGCCATCACACATTTGAAAAACCTAAAACTACAAGAGGTCGATTTCCTGATAGCCATATAATACACCAGGTTGTGATGATTTGAAGGCGTAAAATTTAATTTTGAAGACAATTTTAATGACTGTACCTGCTGGTTCTGCACTGTTTTCTCGTATGCCTTTTTGTCGAGGTTTTCGACTGATCTTTCCAGCTAAAATAAAACACGAATTGAAAAGAAAACGGTCAATAAAATGTAAAAAGGTACTTGTGCTATCTGGTCATATCAGAGCAACTTCAAATGTAAAATCATATCAAATTCCCATTGCTTTGCTCAATTAAATTGCCTTTAGCGTGGGTAAATATAATCAGTAAAATCATATCAAATACCAATTATTTGTTTAATTATATTGCCTTTAGCGTGGGTAAATCAGTAAAATCAACCACCTCCTATACATTTTACTTTTAAACTTTAAAGGAACAGGCGTTTCTTAATAGTAAGTTGTAGATATTCTTAGGCATTTGGGGATTCTGACTTTCAATAGAGGGTTTGTACGTGATGTCATGTCGCACACACAACACCATTTGTCCACTATGTTTACATGAGAAGAAACAAGAAGTCCCGTAGCATTTCATTAAATTCGTACCATGTTAAAATAAAGTGATAATAATGATAATACATCTATTTAAAAATTGTAAATCATGACATGCAGTAAATCAACAGTTACAACTGATTTTGATATTTTCAAAATGCAGGCGGCCATCTTGATGGACCGTCGCTGGCAGAGGAAAAACGATGATCATAGTCTCTGGTCTGCGTGCATGGTGCATGTGGCGTCGTGCAAACCCTCTATTGGTGATAAAATGTAGCCGATCCCCGGCTGCGTCATGTACTATTCTGTCTCTAGTGTAAGCCGTTGGAAATCGTGGAAAATACAACTTCAGAGATGGTCACTAACCTTAATTATATTCCTAATAGGTAAAAACTATGATTAAATCTATAACAAATGGGGTTCGTGCTGAACCCCAGCGGATTTGGAATAACTTAATTATGTTTATTACTAAAAAAACCCCACTTTTTGTAATCTTTTGGGAAAGGAAAAAATACAATTTTTGTAATATTTACTCAAATGTATGACCCAATACTCGTAAAACGTATCCTAAATTTGCGTTTTAGAAATACCTCGTCCCTAATTTCAGTAGATTAATCGTGTCCTGTGCCGCCTGTGAGCACCTACCTCTTTCCTCTACTGCGGTAATTCTCTTTCATTTCCAGCCATCTGTCTAGTTCTGCTTGCATTTCAGCTTCATACTCAGGCTGAAATAAGGTCATTAATGGGAGGGTCGCATGTGATCGGGTCACAAATATGCAACACCGTCAATAAAAACCCTCAATTGGTGATCAAATGAGCACCTACCTCTTTCCGTTTGTGCGCTAATTCTCTAATTTCTGCGTCTTTCATCTCCAGCCATCTGTCCAGTTCTGCTTGCATTTCAGCTTCATACTGAAATAAGTCATAATGGTAATATGGTATAATATTGTATAACAGTGTTTAAAAATCATTTTCGCTCAATCTTTTTTGACTTATATTGTTTTATATTTTCACAACATCAAATTGTTTTACTTTGCCTTAAATTATAGTTATCATCATTGAGTTTGAAGAAAATATTTGATTTACCCTGACATTATCAATTACTGAGTCCCAAAATAGTAGAACTCTATACTGAAGCATGCATCAAGTAATAAACTCTCTCACAAGATCCATTGTACATTCCTTATATTCTACAGCATTGTAAACTGGTGGTTTTGTATCGTGTAAGAGACTAGTAACCACATTACTGCGTATATTATTGTACATAAATCGTTCATGATTTTAGTATTTTTTGGCTTATTTTGTTGCTACCACATTGAACAAAAGATCATTTGAATATACAAAAAGATAGGTGGTCATGATTTGAAAAATACGGACTAATTTACTTATGGTCGGTCATATTGGTATATTTGCGTCAATCGGCTGCTTGCTGCATACGGTTGTGTATAAGGTCAAGTAAAAAATAAAACATGTTCCTCGTCCGAGTTTTTGAAAAAAAGGAGGAAGAGGTACTTTTTATTTTTTATTTTTTATTTCAATGGCAATGCAAAATCGCCCATTAATGGCCCATTCTCACCCAGTGTATTGATACCAGATGTGATTTTAGAAGAGGAGGAGGCCTTTTTTATTTTTGAGTTTGGACATACTGGAGGGTTGATCAAAACAAAATATGCTTTAAAATGCTTATTGAACTGAAGCAAAGCTATTGCATAGACTTAAAACTTTTCAAACCTTTTTTACAAATAAGTTATGCATGAAATACAAAAAATAAAAAATGTTTTTCAAAATCCTTAAAAAACGATGCGGGAGGGGACGAGAAACATGTTTATTTTTTTACTCGGCCTAAGAGAGATCTGTGATTGATTTAAAGGTTTCAAGTAATGAATTTCAATGTTCGGTGAATTGTAATGGAAGTCGTGTCCGAGTTTGTCATAGAATATAACTTCCGGTTGATCTGTACCTTTCTCTTAAGCTTCTCTCTTTCCTGTGTGAGTAAATTCTCCATCTCTTCATATAATCTCCTGATCTCATCTGTGTGTAAGCCATTTTTGCTGTGGGTGAAAAGATCGAACACATTGATTTTAAAAGAATTGCTCATTTTGTTAAAGCTTTAGCTTAATGTTATGTTATTTGGACATTTTACACCCTTGCTCAAATATATTATATTAAACACTTCAGTCACTTTACCCCCAGAAAAAGGCTCTAATACGTCGCAGCGGGTTGGTACCAAACCCTCATAACATGACGTAAAGTTATGACAGAGCATTGGCCGTCTGCTCATTCGGGTAGGATTTCTCCAAGGGAAAAATAAGTAGCTTGCACTGTATCGGCAATTTGCATACTGTGTTAATAATTTGTTAGGCACTACTTTGGGATGGTGCATGCGCTCTCTTTGCAAAAGCTTACTATAATATCAAACAGGATGTGTCTGTTATGCTTTTTTAATGCACACACTGCGTTTTTACTTGGAGTGGCAGTAATGGTCTCCATTCAAAGTTGTTTCCGATGACAATGACAACTAGGCAAATTAAAAAGGTATTGGGAATCTTATTGTTAAAAATGTCTCAAAAGATATTTCTAAACCATTGACTAACATATTTAATCTTTCAATATCTTCTGGCTGTGTTCCAGATCAACTTAAAACTGCAACAGTAATCCCCATTTACAAAAAAGAAAATGCCGAAATTGTCTCCAATTACCGTCGCGTGTCAGTGTTACCTTGCTTTTCCAAGATTTTAGAACGACTGATTTTTAACAGATGCATGCAATTTATTGATGCCAATAATATATTGAATGAAAAACAATTCGGGTTTAGACCTAACCACTCAACTTATATGGCCATCGTTGAATTAGTTGACAAAATAACACAATCTACTGAAAGAAATGAAAGTACACTTGGTATATTTTTAGACTTATCAAAGGCATTTGATACAATTGATCATGATATATCATTGTATAAATTAGAACACTATGGTTTCAGAGGCATCACACTTGATTGGTTCAAAAGCTATCTAAAATGTAGAAAACAATTTGTACGTTACCAAATGAAGGA
>JXSR01S034313.1:30924-44940 GCA_000969725.1 Ophiothrix spiculata
TGTTTAAGGTCAATGACTCAAAATGTCTTACAGCTCCCAATCTGTTGATGTTGTCATGCCCAGCCGAGTTTAAAACAAAAGTACTTTATGGCTCCATGCACACACCTCCTTAATGAAATACTTCCAGATTTCTTAATGAACTAGAAAATCTTTTTGATTCTAATTAAACAAATCTGGTGCTGTATTTGAAACATATTTGGTGAAAGTATTATTAAAAATTCATAATGTTAAATAATTTTATATCAATTCTCACAAACTACATGTACTATGATTATTGAATAAAAGGAAGGGGCAGGCCCGTAGCCAGGATTTTTTCAAGGGGTTTCCAAAAAGTGGACCTTTTGGAGGAAAAATTTTCGTTTTGGTTGACCTAAACTAATTTTAGTGGTTTTGATAAAGTGACAAGCAAAAAAAAAAAAAAGGGTTTAGCGCTTTTGCAAGCATTTTGTGCAATATTTTATTTTAAAAACGACATACATTTACGTATTTTGATGCTTTTGGTGTTCTTTTGGTGGATATTTAGGGACCCTTTTGTGGACCTTTTTTGTACATTGTCATTTTTTTTTGGGGGGGGGGGTGCGACACCCCCACCGCACCGCACCCCCCTGGCTACGGGCTTGGGAAGGGGTCAAAGTTTTTTGACCCCTCTAAGTTAGCTTGAGTTGATTTCCAATGAAAAAATGTAGATGCAAAAGGATAAAAACTCAGTGTCTCTTTTGAGTAAGAAATCTCATCAAAAAGATCATCCTGTAAAAATATAAGAGGAATTGTGTTATCACTTTGCTGGTGAACAGTTTCCTTCGGTCGGTTTAACTTTTCTAGTATTGACAGTCTTTTCAAGTACTTGTACCATGGAAAAAGGAGATAAAGAACTACTAAGGTTCTTTTCAAAACTTTTTAAGAACACTTTAGGTGAAAGAGTTCTATATGGAGGACAAAGTAAAGTTCTTAAATGAACCCTTTTTCTGAGAGTGTTGGCACAACTGTTTTAAAATGTTGTTGTTGGGTTTTTCCCACTCACCTCTTTTTCAATGTTTGTTTCAAACTAAAAACAGCTAATTTTACAAATCTATTTTTGTGCTAGTTGCAAAAAAAACCCTAGGAACTCTCAATGATTATCTAAATGGTCTTATATTTTGGACTATGCACCACTTTAAAGTTTCCCTCTACAGGTCTGCATGTTACATTTATGCAAACAACATCCTGTAGTCACCTGAAGCCTGTCCCAGGGGACCGCTGGAACAATAAAGTGGTACTCATACTCATCATAAAAAATGGCGTAAAAGGGTATGATTTTGACACACTTGTGGCGTCGACATCTTTGGAAAAAGGGGTATTTTTCCGCACAATTTACGCCATTTAGGGTTGCAAATCAAGCCACCTTGCCTGTAAGGGTCACATTTAACTTGATATTGGTCATCTGATACATGATTTGTAAAGAAAGGTAAAACAAAACAAGAGAAAACAGGTAAAAACTTCATGTAATTGAGCATAAAATTACACTCACTTTGAAACCTTATTTGCTGGAAAAAGATCATTACATACTTACGACATTATGACCTTTGGGGCACTATTTGCACCATCCTATGCCATTTAGGAGTGGAATTTACTATCATTAATTACGCCATTTAGGGTCCATTTTTTTTGTGGTTTGAGTGGTCCCCCGGGGAAGCCTGTAAGACGTGATAAAACTGAAAATAATGAAATAATGTCTGAAGAAATGTAACATCTCATCAAAGTAACCTTTGACCTTACATTGCCATGTAATATAATGTATACATGTCAGTGCGACAGGTGGAAGAGGAAGGAACATTTATTCATAGAATTAGGTTATCAGCCATGTTGAATTCCTAAAGTGTGGACTTTAACCCTTGTCTTACAAAAAGGGTGGGGTTTCCCTGTCGCATAAAAACGCAAATGAATAGGATCTAGGGGATATGGGTAGTTGTAAGTTCCTCCTTTGCGGTCATTTTAGTGAAAAAATGGTAGGTGCCACCTTCTGGGGGGTCAGGGTGTCCCATAAAAGTCGGAAGGTAAGGGGAGGGGGTGGTTTCCACCTCAGAATATTTTAACACGTAAGTGGTCAAGGGGGGAGGGGTCCATATGGACCCAACATTTGTTTTTTGCGCGTCAGCACAAAAACACGAAGTAATTTTTCATCGCCCTTCTATGTAATTGTCTAACTTTACCATACCCTACACTTGGTGGCAAAAAAATTCAAATCGACCCACCCCTTCCCATGCTAATTAGCATAAATAAGCAAGTAACAGAACAACTTTTTTTCAAATTTTGTTTCAGGAATGTATTTGTACTTACATACTGCAAATATGAGCCAAATTTCATTGAAAAATTCCATTGGGAAGTGAGTTTTCAAATTTTTGGCGGGAAAATGTTGACGCGACACGGCAAAATTTGTTTTGGCTGCCATTTTGAAACGATTTGTCTGATTTTCAAATTTTTTTCTTTGTTTTAGTTCTTTTGAAGTACTTTACCTGTGACCAGAGTTTCAACGTAAAATTCCTTCGCGAAAGCGTTTTTTTTTTCGGTTGTGGGTCCATATTGACCCCCTCTGGCATGTGGAGGACCTTGACCACTTAAGTGTTAAGTCACTATTTTGAAACATATATGCATGGTATGGACCTAAAACTTGCAGAACATCTTAGAAACACCATTTCCCTTCTTTATAGGCAAAAATCTGAGTAAAATTCTGATATTTGAACTTTTACAGCAAAATTTTTATTTTATTGGTTACTTTTGGCAAAAATCGTGATTTTCAGACTCGGAAGTACTTTATGACGTCATAATTAAGTAACGGCTTGGCCGATTTTCATGATTTTGGTATCAATAGAAATACTATGGTACCAAACAACTTTTGGCGGTTAAATTTCAATTACGGTAAGACAAGGGTTAAATGGGCATTAGATAAGTAAGCATCATCCCTAATTTTTTCCCCAAATATTTCAAAATTTTTGCATCATTGGAAGTGTTATTAGTAATAATTGAAGCATGCAAATTGTCATTGTCAAATTTAACTCTAAGTTATATATCAAAATATTCAGATTCTGAGGCCTCATTTTTGGTTGTATTCTTTCCACATATATTTGCAATGTATTCCCGGCAAAATTGTGGGACCAAGCTCATACCTGCCGCTGACAACAGGCTGGGATAAAACTATAATTCATTCCTATGGCTCTGTCTGTAACAGGTTACCCAGAATGGGTTAAAATGTACTTTTACTTTATCTGGATTAACAAGCTGCAGATTAATGTACAAATACTCTGGTTACATTGAAAATGGCTTATGAATGTAAACAAGACTTAATGGCAGGCTTTATTGATGGTTTCCACATATTCGACCATAACTTTGAACAAATTGCTTGCTTTTGGCTTTTGATTTAGCTGCACAATAATTCTGTTTAGTGTAAAGGATCAAGAAAATCATTTTTAGATTAGTCAAATTAATGATCATTTCATTAGACAAGGAATTTTAAAATACCCTATTGCATAGTAACTTTAGAACCTTGGCTTGGGAAGTTTGGAATGTATAGTATTTATCCTCTTAACAAAGTGTAGCTTGCACGATTCACCTTTTAATTATTTTGACAACGGTTAACAAATTCACTGTCACAAATTCTGAGAGAATAATTACTTAACTTTTGTACCAATTTTATTTAGTTTTAGTCATGTTAAAATACACTTAAGTGATAAAGTATTACATCAAAAACACATGTTTTGTTCAAAAAATCCTAATTGAAAACAAGGTGTAATATTATTCAACTTAAATGTCGCAAAGTAAAAACCTATGTCAAGAAGTTGTAAACTAGAAATAAGTCAAACTTTGTTTTGTTTCCATTAAAGATAGATTATTTTCAATTTTGGTCTTTCAGATGCATGAAAGATTAAAAATATGTCAAAAAGGTGTGCTAAAAAGATAATTGTTTGTTTTTATTTTGTTTTGAACTCAATCCATTCTAAATGTGATAGATGTGTCGAAATAATTCACAATACTGATATATCATATTTTTCTTCATCTTATTTTGGCTTTAAAATTGTTAAAAAAACTTGCTTCAAACCTATGACAAAATATGGGTTAAGTTTTCAAATGTCAAAAATGTAAACACTTTGGTAAATATAACCTTTATTTTTATGTTATTTGAAAGTTGCTTATAACTTGTTTAATTTGAATTTTGACAAGATTGAAGTTTATTATCATTTCAAGTGACTTAAATGAAGCTTAATTGATCCATTTATCACTAAAAAGTATATAAACTTCAGATATGCATGTTTTGGGTTTAACAAGGGGATTTTCGCAACCACTATTATTGTAAAAATCTTATTGTATAATATTCATAGAAATGTCACTCAGTGTACAATGGTTTAAACTTCACATTTTTGCCTTTTGAGGCCATTTTTGATGGTTTTGTGTTCAAATATTGTTCAGATTATGTAATTTCTCTTAACAAAATTCTTGGAATCTGGACCTTGGGCCCAAATTGATCAAAATAAAATGGCTAAATCAAGTTAGCACCTATGGTTAAATGATATGCTTTCACATGAGAATACCATCATCTGTATATTAAACAAGCTAACCATATAACGTGCTCATTTGTCTACTTTACACAACAGTTACATCTCTAAATGATCTAGAGTTTAAAAGATGGGAAAAAATCTATCAAACTTCAATATGCTCTCGGCCTATATTTGAATAACTATGCTTCCAAACTATTGACAACACCCACAAAAGTTTCTATGATATAAATTCACATGAGAATGTGATCACCTGCCAGATAACAGTGTCATCTATCTACCTGGAGTAACAATGAAATCTGTTAATGATCTCAGAGATATGTTAACCTAAAGTCAGGAAAAGAATGTTACATGATATAGGTTTCTGGATTTACAGGTTTTAATATGCACCCAGAGAACTGCTAATGCACACTTAAGTATATGTTTAATTTTTATGTGAGAGTGGTATCACCTGTCTAGTTGGTCAGATAACTCGCTCATTAACTTACATCTGGGTCCGGGATCTGGGTACAACAATGAAATCTCTAAATGATCCAGAGGTTTGTCAATATCAATGTTATGAGCGGTGAATGAAAAGCAATTGCCAATACAAATCCAACCAAGTTTATCTTTACCTGAGAAAGGTATCACCTGAAGCCAGCCAGATAACTCAACATGCATGATTGCAGTCAAGTCAAAGGCAGCACCTTGATTGATTATATGTCCTATTTTTCTCTCACCAATTAACAGTTATTTTGTGGCTTTTAATATCTGGAATATCGATACTCAGCATATTTTGATTCATCTCTATACCTTTTTATAAGGAAATACAATAATGGCACAATCTAGCACCCAATGTCATAACTTGGCCTGGTATCGAAATATGATAGGTATCAATCTGTACATCAGCAGATGCAGATATTCACAGGGAAGTCCTGTTTTAGGGAAAACAAATAAACAAGTTTCAATTTCATTGTTAAACTCATAATATGAATAATATTTATTCATTGGTTGTGATACCAGGAACCACTTTGGGACCATTTTACCAAAAGGGTTATTTTTAGGAACAACTGCATGAGATTCTTTAATAGGTGTCTAAAAGTTCCCATTTCCAAGGAAAACCCTATTTGAGCATGTTGAGTAGTGCATAACATCTGCAGTTCAACATTCTACAGTTGCACATTCAACTTTGCAATTAAACTTGTTTGCCACATATTTTGAAATTTCTTTTGATCCAGATTTTGTACTTTCAGAGGGATATTTTATAAATGCACCGAAGTATTAGACATTTAAGTCAACTCCATGAAATTGTTGCTAGGTATTTGAGTTTTTTCGAAGTTCTGATGAAAGGAATATCCAAACTTCAGTCAGACCACTTTAAGGTCTAAGAATAGTCCCCATGTCAGCTGGTTATCTTCTATTTAATTTTCATAATCAAATGATCTGTTGTATGATGAGACTTATTTACATCACCTGTACCAGACTAAAAGATAACAACATAATTGTTTTTGTGTTTTGTTTATATAATTTTACTTTTTATCAAAATAGATATACCTTTTGTATGGTGCCAACATTAGAGAATAAAAGATAAGATTTATTGTTTTACTTGTCATCTATCGTCTCATAATGGATAGACGTAAAAAATTCATTTCATTCTTTTTATACGTGTTATTTTGAGTACCGTAAATAATGTACACCCATCCATTATGAGATGATAGATGACAGGCAAAACAATAAACATTATCTTTTGGTCAAAAATTTGAGATATTTTAAGATAAAAAATGATGTCAATTATTTGCCAAAAAGCAATATATAGACATCATTATTGGAAAAAGTACACCCATATTCAAACATAAAACATTCCAATTTAAGTAATGAATTGTGCGGCAGATGTGGACGTATATCTACACCACGCCGCAATTTTAAATGCGCGGGTCCACTGCGTGGACATACGCTAACGCACTGTCATGTATTGTCTCATAATGGATAGCCAATTATTCCTTATAAGGAAGTGAATTCTTGTTCATTGACTAAGAATGGTGAATGATGAGGAGCCTTTATAATTTTTACATCGCCTGAGTAAGACAAAAGATAATTTGGCAAGCTTATACAAAAGTACTCTAAGTAAGAAAAAAAATTGAGTTGGAGATTTCGATACATTTTCTTTATGGCCTTTTCAAGGATCTTGCATTCTCCAGGTCCTGATACAATTATGGACCATTTAAGGGTTACCTTTGTGACTAAAATTGTATTTGTTTTCATCCTGATTTTGTGTATTTTAATCCAATTGTATGCTGTTTTTCATGATTTTTCTAACTTTTACACAATGTTCCCAATATAATATAATCATTTCATACTTTCCTTCACCTCAATATAGGAAAGTATGAAAACAAGGAAGTATTGAAGAGACTCTCTCTGCTTTCTACCAAAAGTAACCCCAGTTACTGCAATCTATATTTCAATGTTGTGATAACCTTCAGAACAATTTGACCAAAACTTATAACTAGGTATTTCCTTACATGTATAGATTCAATTGTTCAGATCTAAAAAAGAACAATTTTTTTTGATAAGTGCATGTGTTCCATTCAGAGTAATTTAAACCCTGTAAATCACATACTGGGAATTCAATAAAATACTACACTATTTTAAACAAACAAGAGAAAATGGCAAATTGTCAAAACTCGCATTCCTTCATGTCAATGAAAGTGATACTAATGTGGATTATTCCATGAGAGGTCTTTTCCACAAACAAAAAGGTCCGACATTTTGGGGATGAGGTGATGGGGGAGGGGACACTCACTTAAATCTGGGATTGGTTTTGTGTGTGGCCCATATCTTTGAAACGAGGAACTATAGGGAACTGAAGATTGACTCTGAAAAGGGGTTTAAAGAATGGAAGTTACCATTAAAGTACCCTTGTTAACTAACTTGTTTGATGCCTTGACGAAATAAATGGCCGTTGTCACCATTACTTTTTTGATGAAATGTTATTGGCCATAGTAGTGTAACTATCAAAGATAAAGGAGAATTAGGACTTCCTTAAGAATTTCCAATGTAATGTTAAACCACCACCAAACTCACACAAAACTCATACAATCTGGCAACTACAATTGTGTTTGCTGAAAATGAGAGGAGAGCTAGCTAGTAATGAATAAAAATCTCAACCTTTCTTGATATCACAACAGGAAATAGATATCATAATTTTGACATAAACTTGGGACATTTGAAAGCAGGATTAGAGTTCAAATGAAAGCCAATGACTTCCTATATTACAAGATTATAGCTGGCTGTATATGCATGTGGGTTTGGGTTATCATCCCATGAAATGCCAGTACCTCCAGAAATAAGGTTTTAATGTTGTGGCATTTTCAAGGCCTATCATAGCACCATATAACCAATTGTCAAGCACCACCAAACTGAATAAGTCTCACAACTATGGTTATGTTTTTTAAAAAAATTAATTGAAAAATCTCCATCTTTCCTACAGGAAATATATCTCATAATTTTGACATAAACCTGGGTATTTGAAAGCAGGATCATGTTCAAATGACTTCCTACGTGGCAAGCATCATAGATACAGGCTTATGCCAATAGTTTGTGGTTATCATCCTATGAAAGTCAGTACTTGCTCTATTAGACAAGGAGGAAGAGGAGTGGAAATTTTTTTTGTTCAACCCACAGGGTAACCGCATGGGAGTATCATTAAATTTTAGTATGGACCCCTAGGATCACCCAATAGGGGGTAGTCGAAATTCTAATCCCCTAGAACATTTGCTTTGGGGGCGCTGTCCAAATAGGCATAAATATGGTTAAAAATCCTAAAACTTTTGTTCAAACTATAGGAGGTAATTGCATGGGAGTATAATTAAAGTTGCTTAGGACCCTAATGATCACTTCTTGAAGGGTAGTGGAAATTCAAATTTCCTAGAAGTTTGGCTTGAGGGCGTTATCTAAATAGGCACAAATATGGTTAAAACTGCTAATCACTTACAGATTAAGAACGGATCGTATTGTAATGAACAGTTTTATAGTTTTTAGCGATAGTAAATACAGAATGATTACAAAAATGGTGAAATAAGGTTTTAAAATAATACACGACCACAAATTATAAGCACGGTGTCTCTCTTGACATAGTGAATAACAGGCTTGTTTTGTAAGAAAGGACCAGTAATAGCAATAATATTCCTTAAGTCTAATTATACGACAGCAATAATATTTTGTCGTAAAATTCATAAACTTGCCACACGATTATATTCAAAAGGCCTAGAACGGTTCAGCAAAATTACATTATTGTATATTATGATAAATTACATTCCATGAAGTTCATGACAATGAATATTATTCATGGACTAGTTAAAATTCCCGGTTTCTATTTTTACACTGTTCGACTGACCATCATCAATAAAAAAGGGGAAGGATTAAAAAGTTTTTTATTGGAATCAATTTAAACATAACAGCCAATCATACGTTTTCTTTACTACTAAGAAGAAAAAGGGTAACAAACATATAGTTTTGATAAATAAAGACTCTAGGTATGCATTCAAATTGTTATCAGAGGTTTCCATTTGCTGCAAATGTTGGCTAAGATACTTAGAGGTAGTGTTGGAAGCCAGCTTATGACAATGATCACCCGAAGCACATATTTGTTTCATTCATTAAATAGCAAGGACAGCGAAGTATAAGCAATGGGTTTCGGATAAAATTATAAAAACCTTTTTGTCAAAGTACAAAGTATTGAACAACATGAAGGCTTAAAATCTTTGACATCAGTTTCAATGCAAGATGTGTGTTGGTTTGGGCCAATTTCATATCCCATGCATAAACATGGTTCGGTACAGCTCATATCACTGGATCGACACATACAGATGGCCCTAGAACAAAATGATTTGCAACCCCACCAGGTAAGTTCAACAAGTCTCTTGAGTCATGAAGATTGGTTCGAGTGTTCCAGTTTGCAACTCCAATCCATTGATTGGTGACGAAAAATGGACCATGGTCTTCAAAGAGCCATGTCAGATGCATGTTTTGAAATTGGGACGTTTAATATGATAGAAAAAGCTGTCTGATATTGGTGGTAAAACTTTTTTTCATTTCTGCTTCGGACAGAATAGCCAATAAGTCCTAATAGCCAATACCCAGAATCATTATTAGTTTGGCATATCCTGGACATGTGTATGTTGTTCTTCTGAGCCATGTAGAGGTGGGACACATGATACATATGTACCATTCACATCCACGAAGGTTACCATCAAATTAGATTGAGGAGGTCCCAGGAAATGGCAGGCCTTTTCTGTAATCCTGTCTATCTAAAATGAGTTTTAGGTTTACAAGTTTTATTCTTAGATTTTAATGCTCCAGAAAACGCTTGTGGGGCCAAAGTCACGTAACTGCACAATTCTAAGAAATGCGATACTTGAATCTGACCCAAGATGACAAGAGATTGCGTAAATTGGAATGAATCGAGACAAACTCCCTGTGCCTGTAGACATCCAGTGTTTTGTGCCCTGGAGATGTTTAAATGTGATATCACATGTACCAAGATCAGAATCTGAGATTGAATGACAACCCTATTGCGGATATGACATTCTTGCAATACATGAAGAAGGTGCCATGTGCGATCAGATTCTTCATGATTTGAAACCAACAATGGGACTGTGCATGAACTTCCATAGCTGTGCTGATCTACTTCGAGTCATTCTCAATCTTAGGTCATATTCGAGTACGAAGTTGCAACAAGGTTTTCCTTGTTCTTCGGACTAGGAATATATTGTGTCCATTACTTTGCGACTTGTGTCAATGAGATTTGTATCTTAACTTCTCTCAGAGAGCTCTTTCCGCGGCCTTTATAGATAGTTCGGGTTCCAAATAGCTATCGCATACATTGTTAAATGGAGTCCGTCCTTCATATATTGAAGCATCACTATTTTTGTCTCCATCAATTTGAAGTCCGATGTTTCCTAGTTTTAGGCAATAAGATACTATAAAGCGTATAATTACGGACAATTTGTATACAAATATCTCAGCATTTGTGATTTTAATATTGTTTGTCATGTTTTGTTTTGTTTTGTTTGTTTGTTTGTTTTCGGGGGGCATGTTGAGATAAGAAAAAATGTTACTGCTCTTTTTTATGATTTATGATAGTTATATACATAATATATATTATTTTGACAGCATTTAAAATTAATAAAGTTAACTGCCTAAAAAAGTTAAGCAAAATTGGTCTCCATTCAAGATATTGGGCCATCACAAAAACGCCCTCTACGAAACACATGGTTCTTCACAGTGTGTTTTAAGATTTGTAATTGCATCTACTGGGTCTCTTACTATATCTTACAGACTAAAACTGTTTAAATTAACAGTGAAATCGTAGAAAATAAAACAATAAATTTCCAAAACACGTATTGAACAACATGAAGGCTTATAATCTTTGACATCAGTTTCAATGCAAGATGTGTGTTGGTTTGGGCCAGTTTCATATCCCATGCATAAACATGGTTCGGTACAGCTCATATCACTGGATCGACACATACAGATGGCCCTAGAACAAAATGATTTGCAACCCCACCAGGTAAGTTCAACAAGTCTCTTGAGTCATGAAGATTGGTTCGAGTGTTCCAGTTTGCAACTCCAATCCATTGATTGGTGACGAAAAATGGACCATGGTCTTCAAAGAGCCATGTCAGATGCATGTTTTGAAATTGGGACGTTTAATATGATAGAAAAAGCTGTCTGATATTGGTGGTAAAACTTTTTTTCATTTCTGCTTCGGACAGAATAGCCAATAAGTCCTAATAGCCAATACCCAGAATCATTATTAGTTTGGCATATCCTGGACATGTGTATGTTGTTCTTCTGAGCCATGTAGAGGTGGGACACATGATACATATGTACCATTCACATCCACGAAGGTTACCATCAAATTAGATTGAGGAGGTCCCAGGAAATGGCAGGCCTTTTCTGTAATCCTGTCTATCTAAAATGAGTTTTAGGTTTACAAGTTTTATTCTTAGATTTTAATGCTCCAGAAAACGCTTGTGGGGCCAAAGTCACGTAACTGCACAATTCTAAGAAATGCGATACTTGAATCTGACCCAAGATGACAAGAGATTGCGTAAATTGGAATGAATCGAGACAAACTCCCTGTGCCTGTAGACATCCAGTGTTTTGTGCCCTGGAGATGTTTAAATGTGATATCACATGTACCAAGATCAGAATCTGAGATTGAATGACAACCCTATTGCGGATATGACATTCTTGCAATACATGAAGAAGGTGCCATGTGCGATCAGATTCTTCATGATTTGAAACCAACAATGGGACTGTGCATGAACTTCCATAGCTGTGCTGATCTACTTCGAGTCATTCTCAATCTTAGGTCATATTCGAGTACGAAGTTGCAACAAGGTTTTCCTTGTTCTTCGGACTAGGAATATATTGTGTCCATTACTTTGCGACTTGTGTCAATGAGATTTGTATCTTAACTTCTCTCAGAGAGCTCTTTCCGCGGCCTTTATAGATAGTTCGGGTTCCAAATAGCTATCGCATACATTGTTAAATGGAGTCCGTCCTTCATATATTGAAGCATCACTATTTTTGTCTCCATCAATTTGAAGTCCGATGTTTCCTAGTTTTAGGCAATAAGATACTATAAAGCGTATAATTACGGACAATTTGTATACAAATATCTCAGCATTTGTGATTTTAATATTGTTTGTCATGTTTTGTTTTGTTTTGTTTGTTTGTTTGTTTTCGGGGGGCATGTTGAGATAAGAAAAAATGTTACTGCTCTTTTTTATGATTTATGATAGTTATATACATAATATATATTATTTTGACAGCATTTAAAATTAATAAAGTTAACTGCCTAAAAAAGTTAAGCAAAATTGGTCTCCATTCAAGATATTGGGCCATCACAAAAACGCCCTCTACGAAACACATGGTTCTTCACAGTGTGTTTTAAGATTTGTAATTGCATCTACTGGGTCTCTTACTATATCTTACAGACTAAAACTGTTTAAATTAACAGTGAAATCGTAGAAAATAAAACAATAAATTTCCAAAACACCCAAAATACGCGTTTCAATATTCATGGCGGCCATTTTGAGATGAAATCTCCAAATTATTACATTTTTAACCAACACATTGTTTCTTGACATGTATAGAAATAATAAGTGATAAAACATTCAATATTTTAAAATGTTTGTTTAGCAAAATTCACTTTATACAAAAGCGCTTGAAATTTAGTAAAATAAGCATTTATCTTAAAGAGCGCCCTCAAACTACACTTCTTGCATGAATAAATTTTGACAACCCCCCTAGAAGTAAACTAGGGGGTCTATGCTAAGTACTAAAAGTGGTTTCATGCGGTTACCAGGTGGGTTGAACAAACTTGTTAAATAGGGCTTCTTGGAGATTCTCCTCTTCGTCTATATATATTTACTCCATTTCTTGCAATCTTCAACAAGGATTTCCTTCAAACAGAACCCCCATATACTGGTATATATAAGCAGGTGTTATTTTGATAGAAATTGTTTATCAAACAATATATTTGTTTCAATTGGTTTGATAATTGTTTTAAATTAGTTTCAATTATTTTTTACCAGGAAATAGTTGGATAATCTTTCATTCCTTTTATATTTGTTACTAATGTTTTCAAAAATATTCTGTGTAAGTCCTAAATTAGATCAGATTCAAAACTTAACCGATGCCCATGTTGGAATTTCCAGAAGAACATTTCTGAACCTGTCTGACCAGATTTTGGCTTTAATGGTTTCTGCTATCTGGATTTTGTGCTCATTGACATATTTCGTGTAAGTTCCAAGGCCTTAAATTCACATAGGGACCAAATTATGTATACTTGAAAAGTCTGCTCATCACAAAATTGGTTTAGGTGATGTTTTGTTATCAGTAAAAACTGAAACAAATTGTTTTAATGATGCTATTGTCATACTGACACTGATACACAGATACCGGCAGGTGAGGATTTTACCATGGGAGTTTATTACACTCGCAAAACCTGGGGAGAGAAATCCAAAGTTTTCTTATTTACACAGTAATCACAGATAGTTAAAGGGGCCAGCCATGCCGCTACCATTTTAAACAAATAATACATGGTTAGAGGTGAAGTAGTACAATCTGTCTTTCCCAAGGTACTGGCTATGTGTCTTTTATTCCAAGCCCACTGGCCGCGGGATAATAGTCTCATAGCCAGTAATGGATAGATTGCGCTACTTCACCAATAAAACCATGAAGTATGTTTATTACATCTCACTGTGACACGAGGGATGAGGTTGTAAGGAAAATAGTAAAAACTTCCAGCAGGGAAGTGCTGGGCCAACCAACGAATGGTCATGAATACCTCATGAATATTTATGAGGTGAATAACAAACTGTATTCCATACTTTACAGTGGCTTCATTGTAATGTAATATCTAGAGTCTACTTCAAACTAAATGTTGGCTTATAGATAGCATTAAATAGCGACTGAATTTTAGACTTTCTGGAGAATTGTT
>JXSR01S034313.1:63870-79331 GCA_000969725.1 Ophiothrix spiculata
CACTTAAATTCATAACCAGTTAAGTGGAACACTGATAATTCTATAAATAACTTAAGGAAAGGGATATTCCCGGGACAATGGGATCTTTGAAAATGTATCTATATTTTTAATTTCAGTTATATTTCCTGGGTTGGTCACCATGATCTGTTGTCTTAGAAAGAAATTATTTTTCTTTAAAAATTTATAGCTATTTGTGACCTAATTACATATTCATATTTTTGTGCTAAGACAAAAGGTTCTTAATTAGTTAAGCCGTGTCACTTTGTTTAAACAAAGAAAATCCTTGTTGATATAAAATGTCGAAAGAATTTAACTTGATTACAAATTCATAAGCAAGCAGAGATTATAGCTTTTATTTTATTTTATTTTATTTATCCTCCTATTATCTATTTGTTAGCTTTGTTCATTTATTATATTTTCTTTTCTAGGATATATTAAATTTTAAACATCTATATTTTGTCGTTCTTATACCGGTACAGTCTTCCTACACAGATGCAAATGATGAATGACCTAAACATTATATATCGTCTTTATTGTAAATAAGAGAACATGATGTATTTTACATAACAATTGTGCACAATAAAAATGTATAAGTTTAAGTTAATTTTACAAGGGAAAGAACAAATCTGTAATTTTGTACTTTAAGTAACATTAGCCAAAGTCCAGCTGGTAGGGGAAACATATTTACTAGGAGGATCGAGAATATATTTAGTTTTGGCGGGAAAAATCTCATAGTCAAGTTAAGATCATCTTTCTCTTTATTTACTTAATTCGTGCTCTTTTGTTCAATTTATCAGCTGCAGAAATCGATGTTTTCCTCCTAATATTTTGCCCTTCTTTGTTTTGTTTTGTTTTGTTTTCTTCCTGCAAGTTTTCTTTCTATGTCTCCATTTTGATATATAGTATTTATTGTTTCGATTATTCATTTAAAGTCTTTACTCATCTTTATCATATTTCTATCTTCCTCCTCACCATAATCCCCGTCTTCATCGTCAGCCTCATCTCTATCTACATCTTCATCATCTTCACCTTCAACACCTGGCTTCAACAAAATCTCCATCTCTATCTTCACCTTACTCTCACCTTCATCCTCATCACCTTCATCTTTATTTCCATCCTTCTTCATCATCATCATCTTCATTTTCATCTTCATCATAACCTCCATCTTCGTCTCCATCTTCTTCTCTGTCTTCATCATTTTCTCCACCTTCATCTCAATCTTCATCTTATTATTCACTCTCATCTTCATCATAATCTTCATTTCCATCTCAATCTCCATCTTCGTCTCCATCTCCATCTTCATTCTCATCTTTGTTTTTATCATGATCTCCATCTCCATATTCATCTTCACATTCATATTAATCCTCGTCATTATCTTAATCATAATCACCATCTTCATCTTCAACATCGTCTCCATCTTCATCTCTATCTCCATTTTTTGTCCATCTTCTCCATTTTCATATTCATCTTCATCTTCAACATCACCTTCATCTCCATCTTCCTAATAATCTTCCTCATCATCATCATAATCTCTATCTTCGTCTTTATTTTCAACATCATCTCCGTCTCCATCTCCATCTTCGTCTCCATCTTTTTATCCATCTCCATATCCATCTTCTTCATCATCTTCGTCTTCATCTTCATCTTCAAACATCATCTTCATCTCCATCTCCATCTTCATCTGAATATTCGTTCTCATCTTCATCATTATCTTCATTTTCATCTTTATCTTCATCGTCATCTCCGTCTTCATTTCCATCTTAATCCACATCTTCATCTCCATCTTTGTCTTCATCTTCATCTTTTTCATCATCTTCAACATTATCTTCATCTCAATATTCCTCTTGGTCTTCATCTTCATATCCATCTTCGTTATAATCTCCATCTTTATTTTAATTTTCAACATCATCTATATCTTCATCTCCATCTTCACCACCATCCTCATCTTCTTCATCATCATCTTCATCTTCAATATAACTACCATATCCATCTCAATATCCATCTTTAATTTTATTTTAACCTTCGTCTTCATCTTCAAGATCATCTCTATCTCCATCTTCATCATCGTTTTCATCTAATCATCATGTTTATCTTCGTCTTCACAATCGTTTCCATCTCCGCTTTCATCTTCCAACATCTCCATCTTCATCCCCATCTCCATCTTCGTCTCCTTATTCTCTCCATCTTCATCTTCATCTCCATCTCCATCTCCATCTTCACCCTCCTCCTCATCAACATCATCTTCAACATAATCTCCATTTCTTCATCTTCATCTTCATCATCTTCTTTTTCAACATAATCTCCATCTTCATCTACATCTTCATGTTCATCTTAATCTTCATCCTCATCCTCATCTTCATCTCCGTCTCCATTTCTTCATCTTCATCTTCATCTTCATCTTCATCATCATCATCATCAACTTATTTAAATATTCTTATAAATTCGAAAATGTGTTGAAATGAAGAAACAGTGAAAACAATACCCACGCATCCTCAGCATTATGGCTAAAACAGAGGGAGAAGTACCTTGTACTGTTTTATAATTTGTGTGACGATGATATGGCAATGACTATTTTTATATGAATCCTAACTTTGCAATTGAGGTGGAGCTACCGGTTGGAGGATCAATCGAAGCTACTTAAGACAATTTAATGTTTATTCAAAGATGAACAATTTTCCCATCAAGTTGCTTTACTGCAACTATCTATCCGCTGGACAACGACAACAAAATTATCATTAAGATTGGGTAACGGACACACAACTTTGGCGATCACTTTTTCCCCTGTACCCTTTGGCCGACTGTTCTCCTCATGGTCAAGACAACAGCGTACGCTTACACGGTCCGGGTGCTCCTCGCAATGTAATTTAGGCCACCTGATTGACCATCACTTTCCGATCTTGTCACATTAGTAGAAACACGATTATTATAAGATTTGAAACTAGAAACAACCTTTTCATACCTTTGATAGACAGTTTTGCATAAGGAACAGTTTGAGACCATTTTGAACAAAACCGGATACTTTTTGGACCCCGATATGACCTTTCACATTTTTGGCTACGACTCCAGACACATGTTTCAGACACAAGTAAAAGTATACATTTTCTCCTCCCTTATGATAAGAGGAACATGTTAATGTGGTTTTAAACAAAATTCGGCCAATTTTAAATTTGTTCCCTTGTTTTATTTGGCTGCCATTTTGTTTTATGTAACTAATTTTGGCAAGCCTACATTTTCTTACATTTTGAATATGTTGTTTTGTAGGTCATCAAAAGTAAATTTAAACTATTATATCTTCACCTTGTTTAGGCTTTCTCCAAGGAAACCCAACTTGGTACTTGGAACCAAGTAAGCTAAAGGAAGCTTATCTTCAACAGGGCTCCAAGATATTTTTTAAAATCAGTTTTGAAGACCAGAGTACCCGGAGAAAAACCTGCGGAAGCGAGCATGGACTGAAAACCAAATTTCAAATTTGTCTACGTCAAATCAACAGATTTACTAGTCTAAAATCTCCATCAGAATGCACTACAAAAACACTAGCAGTCAATACTGGCCGCAAATCAAAAGGGAAATAAAAGAAAATGGAAAAGGAAAAAAGGGTGCCACTGCAATGGTCAGACAACTTACGATAGGCCCTCTGAACACCTATCAGGCACTGCCACCACCTATAGTTGCCAGTACCCCGTACCAATGACGATTGCAATGGCAAGTGTGGGACGTATTATCGACGGAACCACAAACCGCCGACCACATAGCCTAGACTATATGGCTTGAAAACTTGAGTTTATGCCAATGTTGTTTTTATTGTCATCGCACTTCTTATATATATTGGATAAATTTTATGTATTGATATTCTGTGGTGCTCGTTATTTCAGCTGCCTTCTGTTGAAAAATCAGTAATTCGCCCTCTATGTTTAACTTACCATCTAAAATCGACCAACATCGCCCTCTTGTTACTAGTGTTTTGGTATTAACATATTCATTAACATGTTAACAGCTTAATATTTAACATAACAGAAAAGGGGGTCGGGACACAAAGTTGCGAAAAACTTGGCAATTCACTACGGAGAACCATTACCGCCACTTTTATGAGACACATTTAAACGTGAGGTTGTATCTTATATTCAAACTTGGCTTGGTAAGTTTTTGTCTACTCAGGCTATCCTGGTGGCGAATATTAGGTCACAGACCACTCACCATACGTCTAACTACTAAATAACTAAGTAAATACTTAAGGACGTTTTTTATTTACACATTTCTACATAAAATGATTCTTTACAAAATACTGCTTCTGACTCGATTAATATAAAATATAGATCTTTACATGTGATGATAAAGCCATTGCCAAGAAACTCCTACTTTCATGCTGTAGCTCAACAAAAAATACAACTGTGTGTTGACACTTTTGGGGAGTGACTCGACCCCATTTACCCCTTCAGCACAAGGACCTTCTACCACCATGTCGATTGACAACAAACCCATCATTATAGCTACTTATCACAGTTTGCTCATTTATTTACTTCATCTGTGATAGCTTCTATTAATGTCATCAGATCTTAGAGCCGATAAAGATGTTAAACAATGAAGTATCGAGTAACTTCCCATGTCAGGGATTCACTTCTTTTTTTTTTATCTTGACTGAACATAAATCTATGCAACTGTAAGGTATACCGGTGTAGCAGGGATGTAAGTCTCCCGTTCTTATTGTCCGGGTTGTATAGAAAAGTATAGGCTAACAACGCTCACGCAACATCAGTTTCACGCTTTATTCCGTTATGGTCTATGGAAGGCGGACTACCATTTCAGGGGGACTACGATTACTTTCACACCTGTATGTAAAGAACATTTTGTATGAACATTTTCTTAAGCAAATGATGCCAAAATTGTGTTCAGAATAGTGACAAGTTTTTTAGATTTTGAGGAGGGAGTTCATTGTGTCACTGAGCTCATTTTTAGGCCTTATAAGGGCCGGTGTCATGAATGATACAGTCCTACCCATTTATTGTCCGGGTACCTATATATTTGTATAGTGTGTACTTTGTACGTGTATCGATCACACATCAAGGTCACGCTTTACTCCGTTGAAGTCAATGGAGGGGGACAATAAAATGGGTATAGGACCGTATCATTCATTACACCGGCCCTGTCTACTCTTTGTTCAGAAATGGGTTTTGCTCTGTATCTCAGCAACAGATAACTAAATTCAAATAAAAGTATATATGTGGTGATTCACCCCGAACAGGGGGACTTTACGACAGAACACTTTTCGAGAAAATTGAGAAAATAGGCAGCAAAAAATAGAGATAATAATGAAAATTTCAAACAGATTTTCTGTTGTAAAATTGGATTGCCTTGATCAATTACAACAAGTAAGGTGTCATTTTAAAGCTTAGAAAATGCCATAACAGATGAAATGATAAAATCAAAATTGATTTCATCTGCAAAGTCGTCCCCCCCCCCCCCCTTTCGGGTGAACCATCATATATTTCTAGAAGCGGATTTGCATACTGAACATGATGGTCTGGTCATTTTTGGACCAAAATCTGTAATTTTGGACCTAGGGTCCAAAAATCATGTTTTGGGCCCCAAAATTATACGGGAAAGCTATCTAAATTTTGGTTTGGTAAAATGTTTGGCCAAAAACATGATTTTTGGGCCTATTTTGGACCTTAGGGCCAAAATTTCACAATTTGGTCCAAAAATGATCAGAATGCAAATCCTCTTCTAGAAATGTTTACTTTTATTTGGATTTAATTATCCGTTACTGAATTACAGTGCAAAAACTACTTTTGAAAACGAAGGGTTGACAATGATGAACAATCATTCAGTGGCGTACCCAATTTGGCAAAGGGGCTAAGAGCATGATTCTCCCGTGAATATTTTTCGCGATTTTTAAGAACGAGAGCAGAATTCGTATTTTCAGAATTCGTTATAAAATATGCCTAATTTCTGAAAAATGTTCTTAATAAATCGAAAAAATCGGAACAAACGCAATTTTCTGAAAATTGCTTTCATAAATTCAATAAACCACGACAAAAATGTTTACAATCTCTTTGAAATTATGTGTCCGTAGAATTCTTATGATATTATCATCACTGGCCCTGAAGCACAATTATAGTGGAAGTAGGATTTCGTAGTCACATGATTTTCAACGATAACGGTCCAAAGAGAGCCGTCTTTGCAATTTTGCATTTGAAAGTATCAATTCTGGATACCTTTTTAGACAATTTTTCACTTTAAATCTCCTATTGGAACATGTTTCTTCCATAATCATTTATATGGGTTATTAGGAAAATAAATTATGTGCAATAGTTTGGTACAAAAATGTTAACAGTGAATGTGCAATGTCTCTGATAAATCAGCATCAACATGATCAACGAAAAAATTTGATTCGTAATCGAACACGAACAGGGGATGATGGTCTTAATTGTAAATTGAACTGTGTCGCCTAAACGTTCTCTATACGTAGAAAATACGATTTGCAATCCACTAAATACCACAAATCATTTTAAATTAACAAATCAAGTCGTTGGGTTGTTCTGATTTTACAACAATGTGGACGATGATGATGGTGATTTCTGACCATCAACTTTTACCATAATAACTAAACCAACTACTTTCAAACGCTGGTACTTTTGAAACGGTCATAGTGCCCATCTCTACTTTTCAAAATAAAACAAAACACCGCACATCATTAGTTCTAATAACCCAATGTAACCCCTATCCCCGGTCCCTATCTAGAAATAGTAACCCGATCATGCCATTAAAATTAACCTGTCAAAATCTTAGTTTCAACCAAATGGTACCAATTTTATGCCAATTTTCGAACTTTTTCGATACTAAAAGCTCATAAAAGCCTATCGCCCATGCCCAGCATTAACCATTCAGACGCCAATTTATAGTCCTATAACAACCATACAACTTTGCAGCTACGACGTAGCTATACTGGGATGACATAGTGCTTGTGTAGCGGTAAGCGTCAGAGCCAACTTGTGCATGCAGCAGTTGGAAAAAACACACACCCAAAACAACAACAGTGAACAGCAGAAAGCCGCAACTGTCTGATGGAGGAAGGGTGGCTTGGCGGAACTTAAATGATGTTGATGAAGCACAGAGGCACTTGGTTCCATATTCTGACCACTGGATGTAATAGAATAATAGTATAGTATAGTAATATTCTAATTCTATTACACCCAAGTTCTCTGACTGTGCGAGGGTATTACGAGTATTTGTAGGAATCAATCGTTACTGTCAGTTTTCGTCTCCTTGTTTCCTTGAGCAAGAAACTTTCCATGCCCCGTGGTTCGGAAGTCACGTAAAGCCATTGGTCCCCAGGACGAATAAACTCCTTCATGGGGTATGCATTTCATGCAAGTACTGTGAAACATTGATTGATTCACACTCTTATAACGAAAGGATCAAATTTGATCCCATAAAGTATCAAATATGAGCTTATCCTTTTTGGGATCAAATTTGATCCTTTTTGGGATCAAATTTGATCCTTTTCGGATCAAATACACTCCTTTTTGATCCAAAAAGGATCTTTGATCCAAAAAGGATCAAATTTGATCCCAAAAAGGATCAAATTTGATCCCAAAAAGGATAAGCTCATATTTGATACTTTATGGGATCAATTTGATCCTTTCTTTTTAAGAGTGCAGTTATCAGGAAGATCATGGTATTTCAATAACCCTAATTTGTCATCCTTTATCATAAAAAAGTCCACGCCCATTTCGAGTAACTTGACCAATCAGAGAGTAGGATTTTTGAAATGCACCCACTTAACATAAAAAAAAATGGACTCCTGCTCCTTGATTAACACGGCCCCTTCGATTTGGAGCTATTTGGGACCGAAAGGTACATAACATACTACTTTTTCTAATTTAGTGTGGTGCGCTGGGAGGAGTTTTTATTTTAGTAAAGTGCGACTGAACTTTTGCTTTGAAGTTTGAGCCCTGGAAGTTTTGCTGCCGCATGCTGCCTGAGCTAGTTTGCAGCAAACTTAGTAAGACCGGGTAGAAAACATTCTCTTTTATTGGGAAGGTCTTTTATCTTTTACGAATTCTCCCCTATACTAAGTTTGCACATTGAGCTATACAAAACCGAGGAATGCCAAAAATTTCCCTTTAAAATATTGATACTCACTCCCAAATTGGTCTGCACCTAATCTTTGTTTCCTTAATTTTCACATCAATAATTTAAATTCCGCTAAAACTTTATGCATTTTTTGGAAATTGAGGATCTTTTCTCTCCCCGTGTTAATCAGCGGGACTAAATTTGCTTGTCAATTTACCGTCAATTTCATTCACGTAACAAATTAGTCTCGTTATACAACATTTATGACTAACAGACGGGACATTCGCGTAAATTCACTTGGTTGACCGTAGCAAGTGAAGACTGGTAAAAGAGATTTGGGAGCGAATCATTTTTGCTTCGCTCGCTATCTATTTACGTTGCTCCTCGTAAATCGTCGTTCGTTGCTTCAACGGTGTGTGTGAGGTGAGCGACCAAAATAAAAAAGACACACATACCGTTGAAGCCGAACCTTTAACTAGCCTGAGCTGCTATCAGTCTGTGCTGTGCAATGTTAAATTCAACTTTCTAGCTTTGCAGAAGTCTTTTTAATGATGTGACACGTAAGGCTATATTACCTCAGATGTGAGTGCATAACTATAAAAGACCTAGTTTGCAGGCAAACTTAGTAAGACCGGGTAGAAGACATTCTCTTCCTCGATTAGGGGCCTACTAGAAAATAACTAGTACTACTACACTCCTGGTCAAAAGTGTTTGCGCACAAAACCGTTAACCAGCTATATCTTGAGAACCGTTCATTGTTTGCGTAATATTGTTTCGGTTTTATATTTTACATATAGAGATCTAAAGAACTCAGCAGGATTGCATTTGAAAATGTGGCGTGCAAAACATACTGTATACTTTCTTCCACACAATAAACAGATTTAAATCCTATACTGCACATTTTTTGAAAAACTTATGACCTGGAAATGTTCTTCGCAGTTACACGGTGATAACGAGCACTGACCTAATAAGGCCGCATAAAAAAAATAAGTTGTTTCTCGTCCGAAGGTTTCTCAAAATGTTAGGAGGGAGGGAGTTTTTTTTTTTTTTTTTTTTTTAAAGGTTGGGGGAGCCTGGGCGATCCAGGTTTACCTTTGGTTGATGTTGACTGCACATTCAGTTGCTGTCTTTTAACTCTACATGTATGTGATATGGATAGATGTTAGTTTGATGACAGTTTAGTTTCAACGTTAAAAACATCAACAATTACCAGAATCCTTTAAAAAGGAAAGCGGGGTCTTGATATTTGAACAATTTTGCTCAATTTTTTACATCTTTTTAGCATTTTTGCAAAAAAAAAAAAATGGTGCGGCATCAAAAAGTGAGGAGGGAGGGAACGAGAAACAACTTATATGATTTACATAAATATGCACTGATGACTGGGCTCAATTGACTAAATGGACATTAAAAGTCAGTCACACAAATAGCTTTTGTTGCTTTTACATAACGAGTACAAGTTTCCATGAGAGATTTATTGTCATAAACACATTACATCTTTGATACCACCAAGACTCAAAATCGGGACTTTCCACACTGTTAGCAAGTCGACTCTACCAACTGAGCTAAATTAAACTTTTGCAAATATGTATTGCTATTAGTCCAATGGATTTAACCAAGAGTATTTATTGTTTATATATTCCAGATATTGACATGGTGGATGCCATCATGAATGCCAAGACAGGAACTGAACTAATGATTATTAAAGAAATCATTATCTCTTATATCACAGTGCTATTGATTTAGCACCTTGACTCTAGAACAAGCTTCCAGTTTTGATAAAAACTTATCAACTGTCTGTTCCTAATTTTGAAGAGATTCATTTGGTGAACTTTACACTACATTATCAGTCCGGGCTAAGCACCAGATCTGGTTCGCGAACCAGATCTGGTTCGGTCAAACCAGATCTGATACAGAATTTGGCGTTTTTATGGGTTTTTGCTCCCGCGTGAGTTTATTAGAGGTCTGGGTAAACTGTTCTTGTTGTTTTTGTAACCTTTAAGATGTTGCCTAAAAATCTATCGTGAGTTTTTAAATATTTGCCGTGAGGTTCAATGTTAATTAAGACAATAGAATTAATAAGATTACGTAATCAATTAAATATGCAAATTATTTTTAAACTTTTTTATCCAAAAATATAACATCGTCCACTAAGGACAATAATATGTTAACAAAATTGCAAAAAATATATTCTTTAATAGTTAAAATTTGATTTAAAATTTGAATCTAAATGTATAAACGCAATGCATTGTGGGATTTATTGTTCCAGATCTGGTTCAACCAAACCAGATCTGGTTCGCGAACCAGATCTGGTGCTTTGCCCGGACTGATTATTGATAGATGACTGGAGTTGATGCTGCATTTCCTTGTTGCACTTTTCCCTGAGAACCATTTGATAAACGTGGCCATCAGCGTTTTGGTTATCCAGCATTTTTTTGGCCAAGGAGAACTATAAATAACTTGAAAGTGGCTTTTGGACTGCTCACATCAAAAAAAATCCAAAACCAGTGTGAGAAGCAATGATAATTGATGACCTGACGGAGGAGCAGGGGTTATCAGACATGTGATGCCAGAACGAGATGATTAACGACACCGCACACACAGGGCGGCAAGAAGACAGGATCAATGGATGGATATTGTTGCATTTTACTATAAAAGTGAAATGGACCTTGCTTTGAAAACTTTACATCCGCACAAATTGATACAACTTGAGGTATGTATTAGAACATTTATATTCTGAAGATGTTACAAATTTATGCAATATATATGTGACCTCCCATATCGAAAGGTTCCTTAAGGGTGCCAGAATCAAAATTGATTTTTTTGTCTTATCTGAAAGCTGAGATTTTAAGCTTTAAACTGACACAATTCTTTTGGTAATTGGATGTTCGGTTGCAAAGTTGGTAAAAATTGGTAAAAGGCATCGGGCTGATTCGCAAACTTTAGTTCTGAGAAAATCAAGAACCAAATTTTTTTGTACTGAGTAACTTTGAATGGAGAGAGGATTTTTATCTACATTTTTAACACTTTTTTTTTGGTTTTGGATGATGGAACCTGATTAATACGATAGCTTGCACTTCAAAGGTAACGTTTCTGATGAAATTAGTCATTTGACCTTGGACTTAATTTTTAACTATGCTCAGCTTCATTGATCGATATCACATAATTTACTATGCCGACATTAAGGTACCTTTTGATATGGCGGGTCACATAATAAAAGTATAAAAATTGAGTATGGCTGAGCAAGTGATTGATAATACAGAGGTCCTGGGTTTGAGTCTCTGGAAGTCCCATGTCTCCTTGTTCCCTTGCCTTGGGCAAGAAACTCTCATTGCTCTGTGCTGCAGAAGTCACATTAAGTCGTTGATCCCCTTGAGAATCTGAGAGTCTGTTCTTGCAATGAGGAGATTTGCAAGAATCCATCAAGAATCTTGTAAAAAAGTGTGTGGCACGATAGTTTTGAGAGCAATGCTAGTATTGATGCTCTTAAAAGTTACAAGTTACACATTTCTCTGGTCTTGGTGTGACATGAAAGCACTTTAATTTGTAAAATTCTGTCAACAGAGGGCAGCTTATTATTGCACCATAAACTACAGCTTGGACTATTGCTTTGTGATTTTCTTAGTTTTAATACCAACATTTCAGTCTATTTAATGGGTTTTGTTATCCAATCCTTGAAATGAGACAAAATGGGTCTACATGTACATTTTGATTTCTATGAGGCCATTTAAAAAAAATTGTTTGTCTCAAAGCTCTCCTACTCTTGAAAAACTAATGCGAAATGGTTTTTTTTCCTAATTTTTTTTTAATAGATTTTTTTCGTGTGTGACAGAAGTCATGATGAGTGCTATTCTAAATAGAAAAGAGTTTCACATGTACTCCCTCATATATTTACATGTCAGATACAAAATTAATGTTAAGATTGACCTTTTTTCAAAAACAGAATAAAGAACCAATTTAATTAAATATTGCACTCATGTCTACCGATGAGTTACGTTGTCATGGTTATTGAATTCTTTGACGTTCATGTTGCCTGTCAATTACAAAATTTTGGAAATGGGTGCACATGGGTTTTCTCCGGAAAACATTTCAAGGAGGATATACCGTAAGGAGTTGCTGGATTTTGTTTGGTTAAAAAAACAACCAATTTGTTGGTTGGAAACACTGTGGATTTAAACTTTTCTAGTTCTAGTTGAACTTTTAACACCTTTGATTCATCCATTTCGCTCACTCCGTTTCGATTGTGGACGTGACAACTTATATGCATTTGTATACAGGAGCTTCTTGAATATTAATTAATTACGTCACTTATGTTATCACATCAGACACTGCCGTTGCGAAAATTTCGAGTTGGGAATTTTAAAAACAGCAAAAAATATATATTTTTCTTGAACTTTTTGAAAAACTAACAAGCACACTAAAACTAACACGCGCGGGAGCTTTGAGACAAACAATTAATTTTATTTAGCCTGAATTAAAGGAAATAAATTGCAGACATATGTGATGACTCATCCCAAAAAGGGGGACTTTGCAGACAGGCCCATAGCCAGGGGGGGGGGGGCAAGGGGCCCCCCTTTTTGGTCAAAGCCCCCCAAAAGTAACAAAAATCCCTAAAAGTCCACCAAAAAATACCTTTACAGCACCAAAACACGTAAATGTATGTCTTTTCTTAATAAAATACTACACAAAAATGCTTGGAAAACTACTGAAGAACTAGTTGCTGGTCAGAAAATTTTTCCTCCAAAAAGTCAACTTTTTTGAAAATCCACCTCCCCCCCCCTTTGAAAAAATCCTGGCTACGGGCCTGTTTGCAGATTATATCAATTTTGACTTTATCATTTCATCACAGCATTTTCTAAGCTTTAAAATGACACCTTTAATTGATCAAATTTTACAACAGAAAATCTGCTTGAAATTCTTATTTTTTCATTTTTTACTGCCTAATTTTGCCAGTTTCTTGAAAAGTGCTCTGTCACAAAGGTCCTCTTTTTGGGATGAGCCATCACATATTATTATTAACTTTCCTGTTGGTCATGCTTTATATTCTCATACGGGGCTTATGTCCTAATACAGAGCTTATATGTCCTCATATGGGGCTTTTGCTCCTCATTAAGGCGTAAAATATTTGAAATGATTTGTCTATTGTACATTTACTGCAAAGATGAATTTTAGTGGTAACATCAATTTTACCAGTATAATAACACAATTAAACAATTTTGAGTGACTCAAAGTCAAAATATGCAATTTTGTGTTATATTTTGGACCAAGAAGGCAGCTCTTACAGTGGCACTGGTAATTTGCAACTTTAAACTCCATGTTTTAGAATGCATGAGGGCACTGCACAGTAACACCATTAATTGCAATTTTGTCTCAAATTTCATGAATTTATAAGTTTTACCACAAGGTGGGACCAGATAGTAATTATTTTTCCATCATTAATAAAATAAATCACAAGAGGGCACCAAATAGCAGCACCAGTAATTTATTCATATCTAAAACTTTTCATCATGTTATGCAAGTAAACACCTCACAAAAGATAAGTGGACAGTCAGTCTGACCCTCATAAATCCAAGTAAGAGCCTCCAAAGTCCAACAATATTGACATATATGAAAAATATGGAATCTCAGCTAAATATTGACTCCAAATTTGACATCAAAACTGTTACCATTGTTTTGCACCAACCATTTGAAATTTTGATCTCAGTTTTCATTTCTCACATAGGGTAATACACACACTACACAATAAATGGTCCAGCTGCACTCCAACTAAATGTAAGGAAAAAGTTGCTTGCAGCATAATGAAATGACTGGGGATTTCATTTTAATTTTGTTCTGTATGACCAAAATATTTCAATTTGAAATGTGAGGAAAATCAATAAGCAGCAAAGTGTATACTTTTCTTTTTATTGATTTATTGAGATGATAAGAAGGAAAGTTTTAACTTATTGGGTACAATTTAAGAAAATCAAGGTAGGGCTCTTTTGCGTATAATCATAGCCACTCGACAAAAAGGAAATAAAGTCAAACCAATTATCCAAAAAGATAATTACATGTGTCTAAGTTGGTAAACAGCAGCTCTGTACTCTACGCAATATGAAAAACACCGATCGTCTATCGATTCCACTAGGCATTGTGGTGATGCTCTATTACACTGCGGGTATACCCAAAATGTGAGAAATGAAAATTGCGATAGATTTTTCAAACGGCTAGTGTAAAATGATGGTAATGGGTTTTGATGTCAAATTTGGGGTCAAAATTTAGCTGAGATTCCATATTTTTCATATATGTCAATATCTTTGGACTTTGAGGGCTCTTATTTGGATTTACGGGGGCCAGACTATTTGTCCACTTATCTTTTGTGAGGTGTTTACTTGTATCATTGATTGATTGATTGATTGATTGATTGATCACTTGAAATTGAAACACAAGAGGGCGCCAAATAGTGACACCATATATTTGCCTCAAAATGAGCAGGTGTTAGCAGAGAATTATCAAGAATGGATTTCAGCTTGACCAAACATAGGAACAATCCTGATAAAAATGTTGATAGGACTCTAGCTAAATATAGCATTGTATAAAAAAATTGATTGAACTTTAGTACTGTTAAACACTTCTTTTTACCTAGTTACATTTAAAATTGATGTTTCAAAGAAAAACCAAATCTAAATTTTGATAAATAGTAATATTTATGAATAAAAACGAACCCTTTTTATAGTAATCACCATCAGTATAATAGATGATGTTTCAGAGAAAACCTGGTCTAAATTTGATAAATAGCAGTATGAAATCCTATTCTGTTATTACTGAGTTTCAGAGAAAATATGCAGGTCTAAATTTAATGAATTGTTATATTCTTATCAATGTTGATATTTCAGATAAAATCAGAACTATATTTGATAAATTTAAATAAAGGGAATCACTTAGTATAATTTCAGTGGTGATATTTCAGAGAAATTTGACAGGCCTGTTTTATAATCAAGAATGAGAATATTTATTACAACAAAATCTTGAATTTAAAATTTAAATGTATTCTTGTCTTGTATTCTTTAAATGATTACATTTTTTCTCTGAAATTAATTTTGCATCTTATGATCTTTAAATTTTGTTTAAAATTTCGACATCTAAAGCCGCTCACAGATTTTCTTTAGAGTAAAGTGCAAATATATTGAATTTCCTGTAGTAATTTTGCTTTTGATTTTGTGAACTGATAATTAGTATGGTACGAACTTACATGATTGTTTGTCAGTAAATACTCTTACCTATATTTAAATAATTGTGATGCTTTTTTGTTGCAGTAAGTTATTTGATTTATTCCTGTTCCCTTAAATATCTAATACATTCATATTTGAAATATAATTTATTTTGGTCCTTATTTTTCTTTAATATAACAT
>JXSR01S034316.1:15888-27426 GCA_000969725.1 Ophiothrix spiculata
ACTTCCAAACAGCACTCTAAACAATTATTTACATATTATCAAAAACTACACCCTAAGTAAGTATGATTGTTGAAAATTTACTAACCTTAAGCAAGTAATCATTTGTGTTAACCCCCTAAGCAATCAAAATTGAGATTGTTGTAAACCGCAAATGGTTATCATTATATCAGAGACGATGTTTGAAGTAAATATGTAAAAGCGCAACTCATCAGTTTCAAAAATATACCCTTTTTGTTGGTTTTTAATGATTTTAGACCCTATTCACGTTACGTACGTAACGTGCCTGATCCTAAAAAAACACCCTTTTTACGTGAATTCTTGGTCACGCCTGATACCCTCATGTCAATGATGACAGACCCCCCTGGGGTATCAATTCACAATGTGACAAGGCCCGATTATAGTGTTGATCAAAGACAAAGTATACTGACTTGATCAGTGACCCTATACAAAACAAAATTTATAGCATTTCTGTTTGACTGAGTGTCTCGATCATTTGACTGACAAATGTTTAACGCTTTGTATAGGCTACTATTGACACAGAGTTTTATAACTGCATGTATATGGATTTATTTTCTATTTTATGACTTCACGTATACCTATAGATCCATATTTCCCTGCCTTTTAAGAATCACTGTAAATAAAACTATAGGGCCTACAAGGCAAAGACAAGTGGACAAAATGCATTTTTTTGCATGCGCCTGGTATTTTCGTTAACATAATATAGGCCCATGTGGTATTCAACGTTTGTCATCCCATGAAAAACTGGTAAAAAATGTGCCTCAGAACGGTAGAATAATCACAATGAGATTAAAGAAAAGAGTTCAATAGAGAGCAAAAACACCATGAGGTAAATCTTATCAAATTCAACAAAGTAGGCCCTATAATCATCTAGCCGGGTAAGGCACGGGCTTCCCGGCAGTGCGGGGAAAATCATCTGTACACCCCGGATAAATCTCCCGCTACACACCCGGCATAGCCGGGACAGTATGTTGTACATCCCCGGCTAAGTCTCGGCTAACTTCCCGGCATGCGGGGCAATGAAAATCTGTATTTCCCCCGCTAAATCACCGCACTATCCCGGGTCCCCTAGGGCCGGGGAAGTAATTGATAAATGCATAACTGAGGACAATTTGTAACCTTGGCTTGCTTGTTAACATAATCACGTTTGTGCATAGTTTGCATGATCTCATCAGTAAGCCAAGGCGTGGGATGTTTGTGACGAACCCTTTTCTTCTTTAATGGGGCATGACTATTTGCAACCTCAAGAAACATTGCTTCAAATTCATGTAATGCATCATTTACATTAGATTTACTCATAACATTATGCCAATTCTGGCTACATAAATCATGTTTAAAAGAATCAATATTGAACTGCTTAAAATTTCTGTTCACAGAATACCTATGATTAAGTTTTACAGAGCGTTTTTCTTTACCTAAAATAGCAAAAACTATGTAATGATCACTCATACCGATATTAAGAACACCAGAACTTGAAAACAAATCACTGTTTGATGTGTAAATATGATCAATAAGAGTTCTGCTTGTTTCTGTAACTCTGGTTGCTTCTTTTATGACTTGATGCAAATGGTAATTTTGAGCAACATCTTTCATTCTTACAGTATAACATGTGGGGTTGGGAGTAAGAAGATCACAATTTATATCACCCATCAAAATAACATCTTTATTGTCACACTCAATATTACTTAGGACTTGTTCAAGATGATCAAAATTTACAATATCTGGGTTAGGAGGGCGGTACCAGCTGATAATAAGTAAAGGCTTAACATTGGAACTTTTAATTTCTACAGCAATCATTTCTAATTCAGGTAACATGAGATCCTTTCTTAATTTAAAATTAAAAGTAGCATTGCGCTTTAGGTACATGGCCACTCCTCCACCCCCTCTGCTACGGTCATTTCTTAATAATGTATAGCCATCAATTTCTACATCATAATCAGGAATAGTGTCATCAAGTCGTGTTTCATTTAAAGCAATAATGTCCGACTTGGTGCTCTGGATGAAATACCTAAATTCATCAAATTTACTTGGCAATATTAAAACTTAAAACACGTAAACCTTTGTTGGGAAAAACAGTGGAATAGTTATCTCGTGATAAAAGCTCTTTAGAAGATGAATTAAAAATAACATCAGTAATATTACTACTATTTCTGTCAACAACATTGCTTAGGTGGACACAATTTGACAAAGCATCTTCATTATCATTAGAAATTTTTACATTACAATCATCTAACACATTATCACAATCACATGTGGTATTTTTGTCTTCAATTTCCTGATTATTTATCTTTTTATCATGAGGATACTCGGCACATGAATCCTGGCCTGAAACTCAATACCATTCACCTGCATATTGAGAGTCATTGCAATACTTGGCTTTGTGGCCAAAACATTTACAGACATTACACTGGGGTCTTTCTTTGTGGAAACATGTTTTCTGGTTGTGATTATGAAGACCACAATTGTAGCAACCAGAATATGCATTATCATTATATGGCGTATAATCAGTAGAATTATGAAAGTCACTGTGAACACTATTTGTATGAAAGTCACTGTGAACACTATTTGTCTGAGATCTTGCATATCTTTGATCATAGCGAAACTCTGATTGTCTTGTTGAATTGCTTGATTTCCCATGCACGCGACGCGACACGCGGTTTGCGAGATTGTTCGTTTTTATTACCGACTTTTACTTCATGAGTTACATGACCGGCTGATTTTTTGTTATTTTGAGACCTGCGTTTATTTACCACTGTCCATGGTTCAGTAGCAAAGTGAGTTAGTGAAGAGACTGCAGTAGAGAATTCTTTCAAAAGAACACGTGTACCACTGTCATTCAAGTGGATAGCATCAGTATATTTACTGTTATCAATTGAGCCATCTTGGTACATAACTCTTGGGCCAATATCAACAAATCCACAGGATAGGCGAGCAGAGAGCTCTTTGAAACTTATGTTGTAAGAAGTAACTTGTTCTTGTTTTGTAGTGCGCGGGCATATTGCTGAGATGTACATAGAAGCAGTAGGAGCTTTTCAGCATGATGGTGGTGATGATGGCTTCCATAGATTCTATTACTGCTTTAATATAACTGTCCCGAGAAATATCATTAGTCCCTGCATGAACAATAATGGAACTATATTGTTGCAGTTCATCAGACATGCCTGTTATTTCATCAAAAATATCTTTGACTGTTGCACCACTTTTGGATTGTACTATCACATCAGGATTGCTATCTTTGGGGATACTACATAGCATAGAGTCACCGATAATGAGCGTTTTTGTTGGTTTTGACACTCTGGATGGGGGTTCCTCCTTAGATTTTGCAACTAGTGTCTCTGTACGGTCGGTCAAATCTTTATTCTGTTTTTGCAGATCTTCAACAGTTTTTTGTAAAGATACGACAAGCTGACGATCTTTTTTCAGCTCTGAGACCGTCTTTTGGAGTGCATTCAGTTGTTGAAATAAATTTTTGATTGAACTTTGGGTTTCTGATTTGCATTCAGAACAGGACCATGCAGACTTAAGTTGGGGTTTTCTTTTGAGCCCCACACAGGTAAGATGAAAGTTCTTTTGACATATACTGCATTTACAGCTGCTTGAGTTTGTGGGTCTGGAACATGTTTGGCTGCTACAAGAGTCTACCTGGGGAGTCTTTGGGGGTTCTTGTGCATCAGGCACAGGTTGATCTGGGACAACATGTGAGTCTGCTTGAACAGGGACTGAGTCTGATTCAACAGGGGCCGTCTTCTTATTTTTGATGTCATTACCATTGATTTTCCTGTAGCGAAGTGGTGGTGCACCGGGAGATGGTGGATTTATCTCCCCAAATTCTTGACATTCATCACACAAAGTTGAATCACTCTGACGTATATTTACATCCTCTTTCCTTAAACCACAATCGTGACAGCAAAGAGTTGGCATATTGGAATATAGTTCGTTGTATACAGGGCTGACATTCAGTGAAAGGGATCTTCACTGTCCTCTGGTGTCGTCGCAGAAAAATGTCAGCCTTATGAACTACTATATATAGCTATACGTTGGTAAGCTTAATACACAAAGCAGATGTCCCATGATGGAAATGTGTTGAAAAAGTTCTTAACCGGTAATGCTGGTCAAGTTCTTGTGTCTCATGGTAAACCGGAACACTTAATAAACATAAAATTGCACTCACGAAGATTTTCTGGATACTGCTACTGATAAAAAACGGCAAAAACTCAACTCTTGTTCAGAGAGCTTTTCGGGAAATTGCTCCTGTTAAAACTTGTCACTGTCCTGGTGGCTTTTGTACCATTTAATTGATCTATAATACAATATGACTAGAACTAGTATGACTACTGATAGTACTGCTACTACTGGAACCGCCCATCTATCATTTGATTCTTCTGGTGAAGGATCTGAACTTTAACAACCATTTCATTAGAAATGCAATTATACATAAATGGTGTTTCAAAACTAGTATCTCAACTAAGGGTCTGCAAGAAATGTTTGATGAAGTACATGTACATTGACTAGAATGTCTGGAGGAGATATCTGTGCGTCCTTTTGAAATGGCTACATCTCAAATGTTTGGAGGAGAAATCTTTGCGTCCTTTTGAAATGGCTACATGTGTAGTTTCTGGTAGGTCATCTAATGATGCTTTAACTTTGCTAAGTCTTTCAATCCCAGAAGATTTTCATTAACACTTCCTGGAAATTTTTCAGAATGTGCTAGTCGCCAGGATTTGCTATGACCCAAACGAGATATTTACCATATTGAAATTTAAATTTCATGACAAAATCAAATATTTTCAAGTCGCCAACCAGTACCAATTTTGAAAATTTTGCGAATTTCAAAATCTGTGGTTTTTGGCGGCATTTTAATTTCTCAAATTGCATCAGAATGCCATTGAAATCATTGTACATTATTAATATTAGCGGCAAATTAATTTTGCGATTTTGGGGAAACAGTGCTGACAATCTTCTTCTTCGACTTCAGGAAACATTGTGTCGATTTCCTCTGACTCGTCTTTTGTATATCCAGCGGCAACCGTGGCTGGGAGTGTTGCTACTGTGGAGTATCGCCACAAGCAAATAGCAGCACTCAATGTTGGCTTCTCTTACTGTTAAGAAAAAGAAGACAAAAAATTATTCTTTTCATCTTGATAAATTTGGAGATAAATTTTGAAGAGAAGGGAGACAAATTAAGAGTCTGAGAAAATGAAAATATTTATATTATGAGATGCATCAATGATCATGCGCAAAATTCTCCATGATGACTCTGGTTATTAAACTTGATTTGTTTCAACAATTTATCTGTATTACAGCTGTGGAATTAGTCATTTCACAACCTCAATAAGGAGCAGGGTCCAATTTTTCAAAATTTGGATTTAAATTCTTATACCAATTGAAAGAACACAATTAAAGAGGTCTATATCATCTGGGTCTATACCTGGTCTTAAAATTTCACTTGAATTGAACCTACTGTTTTAATTTCATAGAAGCTTATAATGGTTACCATTTGGACACATTTTTTTATATCAGGGATCATATCCCCACAACAAAACATGTTCCGGCCGTTGAATTTTACTTACATGGGATATGAGAAAAATATGAGTAATATTTTAGTATTGTTCCAAAATCATAAAAAAGTTTGAGAAAAAGTTGAAGCAAATGGAAACTTGAGTCAGTAAACATTATTATTTATTAGGCCCAAAAAAATTGTTGATCAAACGTGCGTAAGTAATATAAGACATGTATCGTTTAATAATTCGTTATCGATGTCCATTTGGGACAGCTTCAGTGAAGCTTTCGCAGGCTATACAGTGATGTGTGACAGATGTCAGAGCCTGTAGGGGTAACAATCCATGAAAGCAAGTTACATTTCATTGTCAATGGCAGCAATTCAATGCTTAATAATTCATAAATTTCATTGAAAAATCAGCCATACTCATGAACAGCTGCACTATACACCAAGTCTACAGTCTGTTGTCAACCTTATAAACATGTAAAACCTTTATCTTCTCACATGAGGGGGCACTTGAATCAACACAAAAAGTATTATGATAATTATTTCTATACTTGCACAAAGAATTACAACTAGACTCCACTGATTTAATATGCAGTGTACTAAAATATTTCTCCTCCGTGTCGTCGCGGTCTGTTATTACTGCAGCTCTCCTCACGTTTTTCGATGGAAAAGAAATGTGAATTGTTCTGATATGCAATTCAACTGTTGGGCAACTTTCCAGTCTTACAGAGAATACATCAGAAGTAATGCAGTGTAATATCTCCTGGAATAAGCTTGCAGACGCCATTGTTTTCTTTTATACTTGCCCATCTTATCATTCAGCAATCGTCTATCGTTGTAGACCTTTCTTTTGCACGCTTCTACTTTTGACTTTCTTGAGGGCAGTGTCTTTATACTTCTCGGAGTTCCTGCATCATTTAAAAACCTCTCTTTTTCCTTTGATCCTGTATTATGAAAAGAAAAAGCAATTTGAAGAAAAAAATTAGACAACAATTGGAAAAGAAATGTGAATTGTTCTGATATGCAATTCAACTGTTGGGCAACTTTCCAGTCTTACAGAGAATACATCAGAAGTAATGCAGTGTAATATCTCCTGGAATAAGCTTGCAGACGCCATTTTTTTCTTTTATACTTGTCCATCTTATCATTCAGCAATCGTCTATCGTTGTAGACCTTTCTTTTGCACGCTTCTACTTTTGACTTTTGATCCTGTATTATGAAAAGAAAAAGCAATTTGTAGAAAAAATTAGACAACAATTTCTCAAAGCAAAATTGTGTTGTAATGCCATTTAGATTTAATTGCTAGTCTCAAAGCTCCCGCACACGTTAGTTTTATTGTGCGTGTTAAGAGGGAAAAAATCCATGAAATTTGATTAATTCTGTTGTTTATTCCGCTTTTGATTTTTAAAAAGGTCAATATTAAAATTAATTTTTTATCATGTAACTATAAGGAGTATGAAACTCTTATTTAATGTAGAAAAGCATTCAATGGTTCTATAAAAAATAATAATTAAAATAAAAACATTTCTCATTAGTTCTTATTAGTTGGAGAGCTTTGAAACACAGTTAAATGTAAATGACCTAACAATCTGAAATACTGGTATAATGCATACAAGTAGTAAGTAAGATTGTATAGGCATACATGGTTCAGGATCAAAGGGTGTTTAAAGTACTTCCCAAAATTCAATTCAAAATGATACTTCCATAGCTTTAAACCACTCACTCAGAACACAAACTGCCATATTAGTCTATATGGTAAAATACTTGTTACAAATCTTGCTATTGAGAATATATATATTAGTGCGTCGAAGTCTGAATAAAAAGGTCCTTGACTTGATGTCCTTCACAAGCCAGTCAACGATTGGTCTGACTTGAGACTTGCAAATTTCAAGGCATCCTATAGAAATCTTTGCTAAACTCAAATCTGCTGCCTTAATCTCATCTTTAACAGCCTTCTTGGGATCGATCTCAACAGTCTGTTCTGGCTTTTTTGGAACTTAAGCTGTTGCCTTTAGCTGTTCCATTGAATCTTATGGTGTACTTCTATTCCCAGGTTTTGAAGGATGTTGTCTTATTACTTTTATGAAACAATTTATTATTAGGTTGAATAACTTTCTAGGTGTGTTCTGCATGTTATGAATGCTGGTTAAGTTATTTTTGAGCCCAATCGAAGAAAATGTTTTCAATTCCTGGTTGAATTAATCTGATGATCTTTTTGGAATATTTTTAGTTTTTTTCAGTACTAGAGTTATACAAGTCACGATTGGCAGTTTGCTGGACTGAGATATACCCAATCTTGCTGCGTCTAATAAAGCTTTCCTAAAGATTTTTGGTTGTTTAGGGAATACAAAAGTGCACATGATGGCAAAAAAACCCTGACAAAAACAGACATTTGCTTGGTGTCAGGTTTATTAATTTGCTTACACAAGTGCAAAATATCTGAAGTGTTTGCATCAAGAGATTCAGACGCAGTTTGTTTACACAAAAGCAATTCAGATTCTATCCCCAATGCCAAACTGGATCTTCAAAATTTTCCCTGAGTAGGTCATACACTTTTTTGACCGGATTTTTTTATTGACACATGTATCTTTTGATGTCACAATCTTTCTTGAACACTTTGCCAATGCTCCCTTCTGTGGTATTAGCTTCTCATCGAGTTGGGGGCATATGGACGGTAGATCAGTATGGCTTTTCCGTTGTGCAAGATGATTTGATATCGCACAATCTATTTCTCTTGGCAAAGGGATTTACACCCTGGGGGTTATGATGTATCCTTCCTCTTTTTAGAATTTCAAACCAATATCACTTCCAACAGAAAAAAGCGTCCACCCACGTCTTTTGCACAACTCGCCAAGAGCAACGTTCAAGTAGAACCGGCAGTCGTGCAAGTGGTCGTGGTGGAGCAATATTGAGTTGAAAATAATTTCTGCAGAAGGGAATTTTTTGCGTTATTTGTTGTGCACACTAGAAAATTGCATGATATTGGCACGATCAACAAGTTTGTTGTGGAGACAATTAGTTCCAACATAATGGGAAAAAAATTGATGGCATAATCCTTCAGCAAATATTCGATGCCCTGCTGCAGAGATACAACTATCGCACCAAGATAAGGCAATACAATATAATTAATCTCTTAATGGCATGACCAGAGAGTCCCCCAGAACCATCAGCCATGTGAGCTGTAGCATAGCCTCATCATTGTAATGGCTTGTGCATTTGTATCACCCTGATATACTTGGTTGATTTCCTTGGTAGGTCTTCGTTTGTGCACAATTCATCTTATGGTCTACTTCCCCACCAACAACTTATAATTGACATGCAGTTATTTTGCTAATTTCCAGGGTTTCGATATATTGCTGCTTTCAGAGTCCCATCTTTCATTCCAAATAATCTTACCCTGGCCTGCAGGTCATTGTATCCTAACACAAGTTTTGTGAGAATGCGGTCATACTCCAGTACGCCCCATTGTAAAACTAATTGATCAACTGTCTTATTTACTTTCTATGATCCTTCAAAGAATAAGTTTCGTTCATGCAGGACATTTCGAGATATTGTAAAATGCTCCGTTAAACTTTGTAGGATTGTAGCAGGCTCCTTCAAGTCATCTTTGCTGAAGATGCCATCCAGACGCCCATGGTCTGCTTGCTTTCAATCAGGTAACACAGCATCCAATGACCTCAAACCGCATATAGCACCAGTCGTATGGTTTCCCTCTGTTCCTGCAATCAGTTGTATAGATGCGTACAAAGCAATTTTATACCGTATGCATCAAGGGTCAGCGTGCCTTCAATTAGGTAACACTGCATCCAATAACCTCAAACCGCATGTAGCACCAGTCGTATGGTTTCCCTCTGTTCCTGCAATCAGTTGTGTAGATGCGTACAAAGCGTGTAGATATGCCGTCAGCATCCAGGATTACATTAGCTATACCAGTATAGTCATCGTAAGCCTTGAAAACATGTAAAAGAAAACACAGATGTTTCAGTTTTATTATTGACTCCTTCAAGTCATCTTCGATGAAGATGCCATCCAGAGCTCCCCCGTTGTGCTTGCCTTCAATCAGGTCACATGACATCCAATGACCTAGCTCAAACCGCATGTAGCACCAGTCATATGGATTCCCATTCCTCCTGCAATCAGTCGTATAAGTACCCACCCAGCGCGTATATATGCCGTTTGCATCGGGGATCTGCTTAACTTCAATCAGGTACCACGGCATCCAATGACCTCAAACCACATGTAGCACCAGTCATATGGATTCTCATTTCTCCTGCAATCAGTCGTATAAATACCCACCCATCGCGTATATGCCGTTTGCATCGGGGGTCTGCTTATATCTTCAATCAGTTACCACGGCACCCAATGACCTCAAATCGCATATAGCGTCAGTCACATGGATTCCCAAAGAATTGAGAGTTGACATGTTGGTCGACGCCATCCTCCGGGCAGACGACTACTTAACGAAAATTTTCCTTGTTGGCAATGGTTTTTCCATATGCCGAGTTACCGATGAGCTTCATTGTTTCAGCAACAAGGGCTTGATCGGGATGTTGGTCACCTTTCCTTCGAGCGTTTACTTACAGGAGCAGATGATTTGATATTGTAGGTCATTTTTTCCCAATATCTTTTCCTGAATCTGCCCATCCATACATCGAGTCCAAGTTGCAAAAGAATTGAGAGTTGACATGTTGGTCGACGCCATCCTCTGGGCAGACGACTACTTTATGAAATTTTTCCTTTTTTGGTAATGGTTTTTCCGTACGCCGAGTTACCGATGGGCTTCATGGTTTCAACAACAAGTTTAGTGTCTCCGGTGTGTATTCGACCACCTCGTAAATTAAGGTTACTTTAAAGCCCATGCTCAAGATACCAACGAAGAAGTGGTGTGGTGATGGTGATTTTATCACCTTTCATATTACCAATGAGTGTTCTTCTGGGCTGCTTTAGAATTTCTTCTCTTGGCAGTACGTCTTCATATGGTCGCCGATATCATCTATCCCACATCGATGTTTATAAATATTGGCGGCATCTCGGAAAAATAATCATAAAGATGGTCTTGTATGTGAATTCCCATCCGTTGAGATTATCTTCTGTCATGGTGTGATGTCCTGATTTCCATTTTGTATCGACAAAGGCTTTGATGGCCGGATTTGATCGAATTTCCTCTTGCCATTCGCATTCATACAATTCAATCAAATTATACCCTTCAGCACGGATATAAACTGAAATCTCTTTGGTCTTGATTCGCCAAGGCTTCTTATCTTGGCACGCGCAAATGAATTTGCCCACGCTTTATGAACACACATGAGCAAATGTGGTAGGTCTTGTAGAAAGAATATTTCTCTGGCATCATCGTCTGGAGAGTACACATTTGAAGTCTTGAACACTGGTCTGTGATGTTAGTGCCAATGGTTTGCTACAATGCAAGTCATAGAATGTTCTATTGGTAGATTGCCCCATCACGCTACTTTTAATCCACTCATTTCTAAAACCTCAAAACACTCCCAAACAAGCTCAAATATTTCTGCTGTGGTGCTAGCTGTCGGGTAGTATGGCAGGGGGTACGTGAAATTCTAGAAGAGGCCCTTCACCATTATAACAAACATGGGTCTTGCTAGGTCTTGCTCTGGGGCTGTAGTGTCTTTCATCTGGCTTTGAAATGATCTCCCAGATTTCACAAATCCAATGAGTATTCCTGTTGATTTCTGATACACGAGTTCTGATTTGATTTTCATCTTGTCGTGCACGAAAACAACAAACTTTTCATGACTCTTGCATTCTGTTATCTTCATTTCATTTAGAAGCTGATTGAAGCTCTGTAAAGTTGCCTGCTTTGTGCCCTATTAAAAATTTACCAACACAGGAAAAGCCTAAAACCAGGTTCCTGTGTTGGAGAACAAAAGATTCATGATGGTTTCCTGTATAGTTCTCTTGTCATTCTCTTACAAATCATGGGTAAAAACACATGAAAATTGAAACAAATCAACCTCCAACAAGAGAATTAGCATGAAAAC
>JXSR01S034318.1:6666-17653 GCA_000969725.1 Ophiothrix spiculata
TTTTGTTTTTCAAAATGACGACTTGATAATATTTTCAGTTGGTAGCCAACCCAAACCATCAAATTCTTGACGCCCCCTCCTGCCTCGGTGTTAGGGTACCTCAGATTGTTTTTAACAAAGCGTCAAATGGATTCTTAGACGCCCGAGTTCACTTTGTTTTGCATTTAGAGGATGTATAGGAACTTACACCACACTACCTGGTTAACATTTAAAAACAAATTTTGCGGATCGGTTTAATTCCATAGTTCATTAATTTTTGTCATATTTAAATCTTTTTCAATTACGACTACGACTGAGCAAGTGATTTTTTTAAAAAATGAAATCGCATCTTGAAATGTTGGAAAAAACGATTTCAGATGCTTATAGAACCTTATAGAAATTAAATGTTCACGGAGAAGAATTCTGAAATTGACATAATTGACGTAAAAAAATATATATTTTTACCGCTGAGGGAGTATGGCATCGTGATTGATTCCATGCGTATTTGCTTGCGAATTAGTAACGATGCATCACTTGATGCCATACTTGGCCTCATCATAAGCGCCGATATCCGTCAGTGGCGAAAATACGCCAGTAAAGGCCATGTCACACATCACCGTACCATGCGAATAACGTACTAATAATGTACACTGGTTTGGTAATCGATCACATGTATTTCAATGACCAAACCAGTGTACGTAAATAGTTCGTTGTTCGTATATACTTTTCGTGATGTGTGACAGACCCCTAAGATTTTTTTCTACAATACACGGATACGCGATGATTATAATAGTACTGCATATTTTCTTGATGGTGATTTAGTATCTTGTTATTGGCGCAATTTTGGATTTAAAGCATATTAACAATGTGATCTGGGTAGAAATGAGTCTGTTGTAACTCGCTAAACCATTAGTTCTTTTGAATATTTAATATTTTGTGGAGCTATTTTAAAGGTACTTATATCCAGTTTTTGCGCATAAAAATGTATTTTGGTTGCCATTTTAGATCTTAATATGGACACCATTTGGGATTGAAGCATGATAATCTTATTTATAAAGAAATATGACTGTTGTATTTTCCATTTTTAGTTTGAACATTTAGTGTTTTTGATGCAGCTGTTTTAAAGTTACTTTAACACATATTTGCTCATAAAAATTGTATTCTAGCGGTAATTTTGGATCTCATTATTGACGGAATTTGGATTTAGAGAATGTTAACAATCTAAATTATTAATGAGAACTGTGTCTACTGTAAGTATCTTTCACATAGTAAGTGCAAGATCGTCCCATTTTAAAACCATCAAAGCACGTAATAACAAATTATTTAAAATTTGAAAAGAAAAATAATAAATTTAGGACAAGAATACTTTGACCAGTAAGATATATAGAAAGCTGGTGAAAAAATAACAATACAAAATTCGACCAGCATCAATGCTTGCTTTTACCGTTTAACTACTACAGAAAGAGGAAAAGAAACTAGAAGATCTATACCTATGGTTGTTGTCCATTGTTTGGTGAAAAGAAAATCAAGGTTAGTGCTGGTATGCCTTTAGAGTCCTGCATGTGACGTATTATACCGTGAATATGGCGGGTTCTTAAAATGCATTCAACATAGGTGAATCGATAACCAACCACTTCAGATCATAATGCATCCTTCAAAATACATCATTGTCAGTAAGTTAGTTACAACATCTTGTTGAATAGACTACGATCCGCCATGTTTACGGGGAAGGTCATCAGTTCAAATCCTTTGTTTGGCACCAATCAATAAAAGCATGCAATGCGTCTATGCTTGTTGGCATTGTTTGCTTACAAGAAAAACAAGGTTAGTGCTATATGTTAATGATAAAAATTGTCCCACTTATATGTGATGGCTCACCCCGAAAGGTGGGACTTTGAAGATGATATCAAATTTTTCACTTCATCTGTTGCAAAATTGTCTAAGCTTTAAAATGACACCTTACTTGTTGAAATTGATAAAGGCGATCACATTTTACAACAGAAAATCTGCTAGAAATTATTATCATTTTCATTACTTTTTGCTGCCTATTTTCACCTGTATCTTGAAAAGTTTTCTGTCGCAAAGTCCCCCTTTTCGGTGTGAGTTATCACATATGTGATTGCTCACCCCGAACAGGGGGGGGGGGGACTTTGCAGTGATATCAATTTTGATTTTATCATTTCATCTGTTGCAGCATTTTAACATGACCAGTCTCCCCCGGAACGCTCAGCCGTAACATTTGTTTGTTACGGCTCACCGTAACATAATACACTCTCTGCCGAATTCATATGTTAACACTTTTTAGTACCATATTGACGCGAAATGCGACGTTAGACGCAATATTTGTTAAAGAGATTGATACACTATACCTTCCAATCATACACTCGAGCATCACAAACCGAAATGGTTTTCATTGTACATAGATGCTTCATAATGTGATTTGCATATACGTAGTTAATTATCGGGTTTGTTTTTTTCAGGGTGGGTCTGTTTTTTGAAAATTTGAAGTTCCCCAAGATAAGAGAAAATGGCGATTGGATTTTTACGGTCTAGCCGTATTACATTCGTCAATGTTACGGCCCAGCCGTAACATTTGATAATGTAACATTTAGCTGAGATGATTATACGCCGGGGAAGTAGTGACGTCATAATTTATGTTAATCACCCAACACGTGACGTCACATTTATGATAATTAGCCCAACACGTGCGATCTGGTCCCAAACAAATGATCATGTCATGATTAGTTCCACAGCATAGACATGATAGGCGTAAGTAAACATACAAATCAGATTGATTTTTCTCGGTTGGAAAACGAAAATAACGGCAGGGGTCCCGGCCATGCTTGTGATCACAACCTTCAGCATAAAAGGCCAGCATGTTTTACCTTATTTTTGTTTTAGACGAAAGTTATGGTATAAAATCGGACTTTTCCCCCCATAGACTTAACGTGTGGCAAAAATGGTCACACCGTTTGTTTGGGTCCAAAACGCACTTGTTGGGTGATTAATATAAATTATGACGTCACTACTTCCCCGGCGTAGTACTTGATCGATCGAATGGGTTAGGTAATTATAATAACAATACCGGGGTAGTGGTGGAACATGATGATGAAAAGGGATTATTTTTGCTTCGTATCTCGTTAGCTATAATCGATGATAATCATCTCAGGCATTTGTTTGATACGCATTACCAGACCTTACGTGACCTTAAGCATGGGACGTCGCCAGCGACAGGGTATGTGAATGTTACGCTGAGCCGTAACAAACAAATGTTACGGCTGACCGTTCCGGGACAGACTGGCAGTCTAATCGTAATGACCCTGTTAACGAACTCATTATGCGAATTCTATATTCCAGGTCTCGCAAAACGAGAAAAAAAATTCGCGAGATATTGTGTTTTTTTAACGTGACCTGCTAAATAGGCTGACTTTGAACCTACATTACCTGAAAAGGGCTCCACTATCTGAAGATATGTTCAGGTACATCATTCAATTCAAAATCATTTTTATCAAATGAACATTCGTAATTTAACCTGCAAAACGTGTGGAACAAAATACAGTGGAGATCAAGGGGAACAGATTGAAGACAAAAACGAAGAAAAGCCTTCGTGAACAAGCAATTTTTAAGGACGATTTACATAAAGAGCTGCATCTTAAGACCTAATGAATTGCATCAAAATTTCAGGGATGGTTTAAAAGGTTTTAACAACAATTTCTTTGCAAATTGAAGTTGATTGAGGTACAATTAATGTCTGAAAGTGACCCCGAACTTGTTTTTTTTGGATCCACCTTGCAGAAATAGATTGTCTAGATATAGATAATGACACTTAATTTTCTTTTGTTCTTTCAGAATCTTTGGATGGACAAGAATAATTAATGGCAAATAACTTACAAGTATATTTTTAGTTACCCCTTGCTTGTTCACGAAATACGGGCAAATATCCAGGGCAGATATTTCGTAAGATTAGGTAGAGGGCATTGGATTTATCCTTTAAAGTGAACATGATTTTTGCGATCTCGTTGGTAAACCTACCATCAAGAACGCTGCAGCTTAAACAACGCATAAACACAATACCAGTTTAATAGATAACTAGCAGCATAGGGTTTGTGTATGAGTCACGGAATACGGGATATATTCAGAACTTGGTATATCTTTATTCCTGAAAACCAAGAATACGGGTTTTATTTTTAAATGTGTTTGACCAATAAATTCAGTTAAATCGGCGCAACCGTTTTGATTTAATTAGCCATTATGTACGGGTGTCCCAAAAAATGGTTACATGTAGAAAAATGATAAATTGTATTACAACCCTCTCCTAGATACTCGATAAAATTTGATAATCACAGCGTTTTTACTTTTTGAGTTATCAACAAAGGTAGATACCTATGTCAGAAACGCATTTATTTAAAATTCAACATAATACTAGTAATATGCATACACGTTTTGTGATCATTTAATGTGCAATCTCTTTTCGGACAGATCGTGTAGAATCAGACTTTATATTGAACCAAATTTCGTAAAATTTTCAATGAATAATAATTGAACTCTCTTTCAGTATATCTATTATGCAAATTAGGGATGCCTGCATTCCATCCAATCCAGAATGAGTTGTGTATATTGAACTTGTCAATCAAGAGGTGGCGCGAAAGTTGAAATTTTTTCAAATTTTCACGTGTAACATTAATTTTTTAATTGTTTAAAAAAAAAATTTTGAAAAACATCCGCATGATTTAATACTTACACTAAGAGGACAGCAAAAAATCCGATCAACATTTAGAAATATCAAAATTTTGAATCGGTGTCCACTTTGCCCCAAATCAGATTTCGACATAATTTTCAGATCTGAGGTAATTTATGACGTCATAATTACGTAACATGGTCTTACGTTACGGTTTTCATGATTTTGGTATCAATGGAAAGATAAGACCCTTCCATACTATGGTATAAGTCAGCCTAACTTTAGACCTGTCAATTTCAAGTATACATGGGGTTGAACGAAGGTTAAAATTACATGAAACGAACATGCTTACGATTTTGTTGAATTTTAAAAACATACGTTTCCGACCCGGGTGTCTGTAATTGTTGATAACTCAAAAACAATTTTGCTGTGATACACGTCTAGCAGAGGTATGTATAATAAGGTATGCGAAGTTTGATTTCCTCAACTGCTAGTTTTTGCAAACGATCATTTTTCTACGTGTAACCATTTTACGTATGTTGTAGCTTCTTATTTTTTTGTTGTATAAATCAATTATGGTTACCAAAATTAGACATATTTGTACCCATATCTCCGAAACTAATCATACTCCAGCCGAAAAATTTCACATGGGATATGAGAAAAAATATGAGTAATATTTTGGTATCAAAATCAGAAAAAGTTGAAGCCATCGGACAATACTCCATATATAGTTATTCATTTACCAAATGATGATATCAAATCGATAGCATCATCTCTTTTGTGTTTCATAACTTAGTTGAAAGAAGAGTCATATAATAAATAGATAAAAGTCAATCTAGATGATAAAATTTATTTTTTTAAAGTTTTAACATTTTCCATATTTTTATGATAAAGAAGTACTCAAATACTTTTTATATATTGTACAAGCTCACCCAAAATCGTGTATAATCATGATGATAATGAATACTAAATTAGTGTGCACACAAAACATTGATGTGTTTCGGGTCAAAAGAGGTTTTGTGCCTACTATGTAGTATATGCAATTGTGTCATTGAGTGGGAATTCTGAGTAAATTATTGCAAACAAGGTTTTCCTTTCAGAAAATATCATTATATCATAAAAAAACATGTTTGCATTTGTTGGCGGCCATCTTGGTATGATGGCGGTCATTTTTAAATTTGACCGCAGATATCCATATTAATTTATCATAAAACAGATTAAGCAACTTAGACTTATCTATTATTGGAAAAATTAGAGTCTTAAGGCGGTGTCACACATCACCGTATAGATGAAAACGTACGAATAACGTACACTGTTTTGAATGTACGGTGATGTTCGTTATGCATTCGGTAGAAACACGTTCAATCCGGTGGAAATGCGTTTTGAATACGTTAAGTACGTTGTGTTGTTTTGAGCAAGGTCAAAACTCTCAGCACTAGAGAAATATTATAATGAAACTTGCGAACCGGAAAGTGTGAAGAGGTATTATTTTCAAGTGGGGATATACCTTGACGATTGTCTCATACGTTTTTAATTTCTAATTCGTTTTGTACGTTCCTCATACTTAATTTATTCGTTTAGTACGGCACTCGTCCGGTTCTCATTCGGCGTTGTTCAGTGAGACGAGCAACTTGTCCGCTTCTTATCCGCAAGTCGTACGGTCATCGTACGGTCTATTCGTTTCATATTCGTCAGTCAATACGTTGATTGTATGGATTTTTTCACCGTATATAATCTCTCGCCACCGTATAGCCTGAAATTTGTACGTTATTCATACGTTTTGGCTCAATACGGTGATGTGTGACACCGCCTTAACCGACACTTTTGGCTTACAAGTAGGTCACATGTTTCAAGTTGAAAATGACCGCCAAAATGACCGCTAAATAGCATATGTTATATTGATATCAACCAAGACAGCCTCTTTAATGACTAATGTCATAATTAATCAAAAGCCGAAACATTTCAGGTTAACACCAAATCATTTGCCCACATTATGTCATTTATATGTTTTAAATTTAAAATGACACCCATAAAAAGAACCAATATGGCCCCAAAATACATTTTCGTCATTTTAGAGTTGGTTAGAGTGGAATTGAAATAGCTTTAAAAATATTAAATATTCAAAACATTCAATGAAACCTAGCCCAGATTGTATTATTAACATGCTGCAAATCAAAAATGACATATAAAACGAGGCCTAAAACTGCCAAAAACACAGTTTATTACTCAAAAATTGGTTCAATTGGCATTTCAATAACAAAAAAAAAAAATTATCATTATAAACATATGTTTCATATTCAAAATGATCCCAATAATGCCGTTCAAAATGGCCGCTAAAATACATTTATGTTATTCCAAGGTTAGTTAGGATGGAATAAAATAACATTTAAAACATTTAATATTCAAAATAATTGTAATAAAATTATTTTGAGGGTAGCAACAGAAATATTACTTCCCAAGTTTTTTGTTGTTATCAGTATACTCCAAATTCAAAATGGCATCCATAATGACATGAAAAATGACCTTCAAAATACATATATGACATTCAAAAAATGGTTAGAGTGGTATTAAAACTGTATTAAAACATTGAATATCCAAGCAATCATTAAAACCTGACTTTAAGGGTAACAATAGATATGTTTCTTCCATAATGCGTTCCACATTGGCCACAAAATTCATTAAGTGGCATTCAAACATATGCACAGTTATTAATGGAATACATAAGGCGTTAGTGATTCAAATAAAGGCATTTGTAATCAAATTATATTATGCAATAGTGTCATTTTTAGGATGAGGCCTAAAAGGGCTGTCAAAAACATATATTTTGCTAGCTTTTTGGTAATTTGCTTGCTATTTTTTTATCTTATTAAACGCATCTTTTTGAATTCGCAACATTGAAACGCGTTTCTGGATTTTTTTGCGCTTGTAACATGTCGTCACCCTAATAAAATTAATGGCCTAACTAACATTTTGATTTTTGAATAAATATGTTCCTTAAGGCTACGAGGCACTAACTGTGAGCATTATCAAAAAAAAAAATGCGACCTTGAGCATCTCCTACTAAACCAAATTGAAAATGGCCTAACTAACGCTTGTGAGATCGGCTATTTTAAAATAAATTGGCTGAACTAACACAGTTCGGTTAGTTAAGCCATTTTCATTGCTCCACTCAACCCGTAAATTTAACAGCTTCAGTTCCGTAGATGATAACAATGAAACAAGGTCAGTGCAATAGCTCATCCGGGGGGGGGGGGGGACTCAAGTATAATGCTCAGGCATACTATCTTAATTCCAAAGATTGAAAAATGAATCTTTTTGAGTGTGCACTCACGGCAGACTTTTTTTTGGATTGAAATGTCAATCTTTCAGGCTGAATTTTCAATCTTGAAAGTTAAAAAGTTAAAGAGGGATATCCCAAGGATTGAAAACTCACGTCTGAAAGATTGACTTATAATCCAAAAAAGTCTGCCGTGAGTGCACACTCAAAAAGATTGATAGAGAGTAACGTGACTAAGAAAAGGATGAATTAGGGTTGTTTTTGGGGACAGAAGGAAGAATCAGGTGACGCAGTTATTTTAAGAAATCCCCATTTAGGGTATACATACGGAGAAATTGTATTTTTGGGCTTTAGAAAAATAACCCTTAGGGGTGTTTTGAAAAATCATGTGGCTACGCTATGCCTTAAGCATTATATTTGAGTGACCCCAGGGCCTCTCGTGGAAGACGTGACTGGAAAAGGGTAGGTTGATTTGCATCGCGGACACACAAACGGACGACAAAACACTTTTCATTCAATCGGCGGGAAAAATCATACCAAACTCCCGATATTCGTTGCATGAGTACACTCCCGGTGAAAAAATTTTGAGCATGCTTAAATACGGGCAAAAACGTGATCATTATACCAAACGTCTAAGACACTGAAAAAATTCATGTTTTTATAGGTACCTCATGTATCCAATATAAATAATATATGTTTCCTTTAATATTCGATCTTCCATAACCATAAAAATGGCCGATATCTTAGACCATACACCACATGCTATGTATTTATGTAGTTTATTAGTTCAGTGCTCTTTATCACCGTGTAACCGTAAAGAACATTTTCAGGTCATAAGTTTTCCAACAAATGTGCCGTTATGTGTTTAAACCCCGTTTTAGAATGTGCGGAAGAAAGTGAACAGTATTTTTAGCATGCCAATTTGTCAAATGCTGTAAATACAAAGTTATTCCTGTTGAGTTCTTTAGATTTATATTTAAAATATAAATCCGAAAACATATTATGCAAATGATGAATGGTTCCCAAGATATGGCTGGTTAAAGGTTCTGTGCGTAAACAGTTTTGACCGGTAGCGTATTTTCTTTTAAAAACTGTATATCAGCGCCCCATACGCCCCCGGAGGGGGTCAAGTAGAATGTTGTAGAGAAAGCATGACCAAGGAGTCACTTACATTGATGGAATATACGGATATATGGCGCGCTCAACTTGTTACCCTCTTTTCAAACCTCAAGGACTCCTATCCCGCTCCCAAAAATGCCAGTTCCAAAAGACCCCAATTTTCAAAGGAAATTAGATAACGGTTTCTTAGACCTCAATTCGGACAAAAATCAGTTCTATATAATTTAGTTCCATAGACCCTTTTTGACCAAATATCATTTTGGATATCGCACGCATCACATACCTGCAAAAAAAGTTGAGTACCCCACCGGGAGCGTGACCACAGTTTTTTTGTCAAAACAACTCCTAAAGGATGATTTTTCTGAAGCCAAAATATACTTTGTCTCCATTTTCACACCATAATTGGAAATTTTACCGGAACGTACACTATATCTTGGAAATGACTGTTTTGATACCCCCTACCCTGATTCACCCTTCAATCATCAAAAACAACCATTACATAATTCGACTTTTCATTGGCCACCTCCCCCCCCCCCCCCCCTCCCCTTGAGTACCTCTCTCCCCTCCTTCCCGTCGAAAAGTTTGTCTTATTGTAAACATGTTTTTTGACAGAGAAAGTTTCGACTGTATTAACTTGTCAATCAAGAATCAGATAGGCCAAAAAGTTTTAGCGTTCGGTTACCGTAAGCGTTCCTTATTACTGCCCAACCAAAGAGGATGAATATAGGAGGTGACACTTCGTTAAAACCGTGGCTCCAATTATTTTTTTATTTCTGCGTTCCAGGTTTTAAAGAGGGCAGTATGATATTGAATATTTTGGTGGTTGTCGATTCTCTTTATTACTATTATTTTTTTTTATTTTTTTTCAAGATTATTTTCTTTTCATAAATATGTCGACATCAATTTAATTTAAATTAAAAATTCCTTTGCATACATTACGGCCTGGCCGGGACTCGAACCCATACCAATTTTAATCCTCTCGGACGAAATTACAACAGCGCTACCCACTGCGCCATGGAGGAAGTTGCTGATCAAGGATTGAATATTTACCTTTATACGTACAAAATGCCGCGGCAATCTTTGATCAACCTTTAAAGTTATAAATTTCGATAATGAAAGTTGGAAAGTTATATGATGGAGAGATGTTTATAATTTTTCAATCAATTGTTTTGGTGTTTTATACAAAATTTCGTGAATTTTACGTTTAGTTTGTCACGTCTGCTGTAATTTACATTGGTTAACAATAATTGATTTTGCGCACCGTTAAATATTCGGTAATACTGCCATCACTAAAATTGAGAATATTCTCGCTATGGAACGCTTTTGCTCGTTGAACCGTGGCGCCAGTTTAGAGCCACGTTTTTTTTGATGGTTTCTTTAACCATTCGTTTTTCTTGCATCAAAACAACATAAAGTAATGGAGCTGTAAAATGTCTGGAATGAAGTGTCAGGTGCCTGGCCTAACTCGCAGTCCTTGTAAAACGGCCATCTGACAACTTGACATTATGATATAATGGCCTATCTGACACATATTTTTGCCTATCTAACATTATAAAATGGCCGAAGTGATGTTTGGTGGTTACGTTAAACCTATTATTACATGTCAACATAACCATGTCAATTGCTTTGTGTCATGAAGTTTTTTCCCAAGAAATGACAAATTAAATCAATAAACCAACAAAACCATATTGTTTTTCTTGATTTTCTCAAAACTAAAAATTATCAGATAGGCGAAACTTTTATAAGGGTAACGATGTATAATCTTATAATTATTTCCTGTAAAAGAAAATATCAAATTTATTGTAACATTATATCTAGTTTACTGGTTAGTTAAAAATCATAAAAAAGAAATCTGAGTTGCGTTGCCACAACACAAATGAGAGAGACAGACTATATGTATAAGGAACATAAAACAATTACGTATACTTCTAATT
>JXSR01S034321.1:26741-47725 GCA_000969725.1 Ophiothrix spiculata
ATAAATCTACCATATTTGTTCGACTGGATACTCTATCCGGGACCATACCTGTTCAAATGAATACCCTATTTGAGACCGTATGCAAATGTGATGAAAATAACTATTACAAGAAATCATCTTTAAAATGTGACTACACCATTCAAACACTTTTAAGTAAGTCATTGTTACAAGATTTTGACCGCACCTGTAATGTAAAAAGTTATGTAAAAGGTGAAACAATCTTATTGGAATGGTTTGTACTTTTAATTTATGTTTTATACATGCATGTACTTACTACCTTGTTTTTGCTTTGTATGGGCAGAAAAGCTTACAATTCAATATGAGCCAATGTTTGTACAGGTTACAATTCATATCTTGATACATATCTTGACCACATTGTTGACGTCAGAGGCACATAACATGTGGAATGCATTGAGATAACCATTTCACTGATGTCATGTAACGCAGCATGAAATATGACATGAATTATTGTGGTTTGACAATAAATTGTCAGATTAGACAACTAAGTTAACATCAAAGTACGTTGTAATTGATTACAGATATGATGTCAAATACACGCCTGTAACCAGAGAGGAGAGGGTTAGTTTTCTTAGTTCATAATGATGAGGTTTTTTTTTGCTAAAATGATTTCCATTTTGATAAAAACCATTCATTATTTGCTGCAGCCTGATCATCAGACTCATCTCACTTCATTTGCAGGTCCATAGCCAGGGGGTGCAGTGAGGGCGTCCCACTGCACCCCAAATTTGACAATGTACAAAAAAAGGTCCTCAAAAATTCTGTAAATGTCCACCAAAAAAAAAGAACACTTTAAGCATTAAAACACGTAAATGTAGGTCTTTTCTTAATAAAATACTACACAAAATGCATGGAAAACTACCGAAAACCTTTTTTTTTTGCATTTGTACCCCTACACCTTTTAAAAAGAAATTCATGTTGTATGTTTTTTGGGTGCACAATAAGCTTTTACAGAGCCGACATATTCATCACTGGGGTCATTCATTACCTGAGTTTGACTTTGAAGGGAAGGGGCATGAGTTCACTAGCCGGGATACCTTTCTTTTGTATCCCCTATTTGTTTTCTTTTAATTGTACTAATGTTTTTTTGTGGGTGCACAAATATTAAGGTTTTTTGAACTGTAGGACTCATCACTAGGTTCAGTCGTTACCCAGGTTTGACTTGGAAGGGAAGGGGTATGAGTTCACTGGCCGGGGCACCTTTCTTGATTGCTTCCTGTTTACCTAGATTAATTTCACATTCATTACGGTAAAACAAACGGACCATTATGACTAATTCGTGTTCCTTTTTGCGGTCAGAATTGTTTCACCTCGTCCCTTTTGTGGTTTAACCTTTTCATATCTAATATATTCACACTGCAATTGTGATGTTTTTAAAGAAACAGTGTATGGGGTGTTTTTGTTGGGGGATGGGTGCACTGGGCATCCAGTTGATGAAATTTTGGCTGCTGAGCTAACAAATATTTGAAATATTGACTAATTCCTCTACTTTTAAAAACATGGATTATACTGCAATGGGAAATCTAAGAAGGCTAGGAGAAAAATGTAATATCATATTTGGAAAATACTGTGACCTGATATATTGAGTATCGTACCCTGAGCTCATATCAAGTCCCTTAGTGCGTTGGAATGTTGCATTTTGAATTTATAGGCATGGATAGTATCATTTTTAGTTGGACCTTCTTTGCCTGGATGTAACACTTCGCGCACTTTCCCATGCCATACATTGGCTTCACCTAATAAAAAAACTGCTGTTTTGTGACTACTAGACATTTGTCTGCTACCAATAAATGTAATAAAATGAAAGAAAAACAAAACAAACAAACAAAACATATTTTCATTATTTCTAATCCCAGGTTTCTACTATAGCTCAAAAGCCTTAAACTGAGGCTAGAATTATCTATCTCGGTTTATATTCTTGCCAACAACATATTATATATAATTGCCTATCAAACTGTATATTTCTGTCTAACTCACAACATGTTGTCAGTTAAGCAGATATATTTGCCTATCTTACTTTATAGAAGCACCGTAGTGTAGTGGTTAGCGATCTCGCCTTGCACGCAATGGGACCGGATTTGATTCCAGGGAGGGCCGCCTAACCGGAGTGGAATCTTGGAATCTTTGCCAAGATGTCTTTGTCAGACTTTATTGGAGCATGGGGTCAGATATTCAATCTTCTCCCCTCCCTTACATGAAGTATTTAGAGTTAGGTAAATATTTCATGAGAGATTGTCGTTCTTCGGAGGGGACTTAAAGCCGTCGGTCCTATGTACAGAAGAGTCATACCTGCACACATGCAGTCAGTATTGTAAAGAGTATGGTATTCTGCCCCTGACTGTTCCCAACATTCAGGACTTCAAAATCCACATTCTGCTGATAATGTATAACTTCTAGCAGTCATGTATTGAAGAATTGACGTGAGTGTGAGACCCCCCTACATACCCTTGGCAATACACCTGCTTTTTGCACTCACAATGACATTGTCTGTGCAAGTCCTAAAATCAACCATTAATCTGTCAATGAGCTTGTCCATAGGCCACTGGTGTGTCAGAACTGTACAAGATGAAATATGACAGATCTATAGGGCAGTAGGCCATGATCACAGCCAGGGTAAAGTGAAAAGTGCATATTTTTATCCCAAAGAGAGTCTGCGTCACAGATGGAGAAAGAAAAAGCCCAGGAACATTTTGATTGGTTTGTTATTGAGATTAGCAGAGTAGGATTAGAGGCAACATACAAAGAAACAATCATCTAACCTCTCGGCTCTTCCTAACCTACCTCTAGGCTATGAATGTGCCTGGAACACTAATCTTTTGGTTAGTTGCAGGACTGAGTTAATTGTTTGTGGTCCTGATTGATATTCTATGATTTCAGACTTGCAGTCTCAATGTAAACTGGTGGCACAATTAACCTTCACAAATTAAAAATAACCCTTAAGTTTGTTATCGTTGAAAAGAACCCTTAAGTGTATTCAGATTTACCTATAGGAAGCTTGATCAGGCAGATTTGTGAATGTGACCATAACATGTTGGTAAACAACTATGGTTGTGACCACATGTAATTACTAAGATTATCGTGCAACTAATAGTATCAATATCATGATGCACAAAATCACACAATTTTTCAACAATAACTGTCGTCCGTGAGTGTTAACTTGGTGCAAGTTATTTTAATGAAGGTGTGTCTGGCACATGCACATAATACTTCAAGGTCCACATGCTATAGTTTCTAGAGAACAGGGAAAGCCATAACAAATCTTTTTTATCCTTTGATTTCATATTTATACAAACTGTAACATGGTCTCCATGAATACTACAAAGTCATACAGCCCTGCACAGTCGCACATCAATCTCATGCTCATCTATATATAGTGACCATTGGTCTCCACTTTTTGTTGAAGACACACACTCTTTCCTCAATCTGTTAGCTAATTTGACATTGAGACCACACTTTTGCTCGGATGAAGGATTGGCAATGGGAGATTTTTGCGCCTTTTTAACATGTCTTCATTTTAATACTGTCTCCACTGTATGAAATTGGTATATACCGTCTAGTTATTTAGATTGAATTTCAGGGGCCTGTATTAACTCTTTTTTAGTCTGACATGCCCAAAGTTGAGATGTGTCAATATAACCTTTTGCTCAGCTGTGTTTGTAGACTAAGTTTGACTCACAGGGTTTTGGTTTTGGTTAGTCTCATGTTTTGACAGATGTAGTTGTATTCTGGATGAATGTAGAAATGACATATCAGATTTGTTATGTAATAGGCCTATATTAATAGATATGTGTATATATAAAAGGGGATATTGAACAGGTTATATGTACTAAATTGTTGTGACTTGATGACTTGACGTTGATTCCTGTCATGGAAGACATGCTCTCACAGATTGTGTATAAGAGATGTTCCCAGCACACATCCTTTACGGATTTTGAGGGAAATTTGACCTTTCTACATGTAGCGCTTAATTACAGTCACAAAATAATCATAATCGATTGTTACTTATTAAGCTTGAAGTCTAATTCAAGGAAAATATCCCGAAAGTACTCACAACAATCAATGTTGTCAATTGTAAATGGGTATGAATTGACGCCGATAATGTAGTCTCGTTCAATGTCACAATGCTGTAATATCAAGCAGACGTTTCAACAGTGAAAACAATGGCTACATAATGTATCCATATGCATCTGATAATTTTTCGTGTATTTGGCAAGAAGGAATTTTACTATTTGGAGCATCATTGCATTATGGTTTGTTTTCTTCATCGCCTCTCATATAAATATTTTGGCATCGTAGTATTTTGAAATTTTGCTAAAACTTAAATCAAAAAGTATTTCCTCCAAGAGTTGCATTGATTACATAGATTTAAAAGGAGATTGTTGGTAGTCAGGGTTTGCAAATGATGTATTGCTTCTTGACATAAGGCCAAAAAAAGAAACAAGTTTGTTTCTGGTTACCCGCGCGCGTTTCTAATAAGTTACATATTTCCTGCATTAATTTTTTTTTTTTTTGTATTTCGTATCAAAATAAAAAATCTTATTGTTGATAAATAAAACAATTCTGTAAAAAAGCTTACTGGAGACTTGCGTAAAAACAAACAAAGATGCAACAAAACAAGTCACATGTTGTATCTTTGAACATGAAAGAGAAACCAAGGGCGGCTAAAGTTATATACATAACTTTTATGGTTAATAATGATATTAATAAATAATATAAGAAACCAAGATCATTGTTTTAATTCTGCATTTTTGGTTAAAAAAAAGAAAAATAGTATTTCGCATTGCATTTTTGCAAAGTAAAAAATAAAAAAAAAACAACGCATATCGCATTGTACTTTTCAAGCATGTTACCAGAAACAAACTTTTTTTCCCTTCTTTTTTTTTGGCCTAATGCAAGAATATTGAAAACACACACACACACACATTTGGCATTTCATTAGTATAAAGTATTATTTTGTGTTTTGTTTCAACATGCAAACAAAGCCCTGCAACTGCAGTTGAATTTGGCAGGAACCCTGTGTACCCGAATACCCCCAATTTAAGGTCCACGGTTAACAATACCGTTATATGGGTTGGTTTTTGTATATTCTCTCTATATCTATGATTTTAGGAACTTCTGTTTTCATTGCGATATTTTATTACAAATTGGTCAATTTTTCCTGTTTATCAACTCCGCAGATGTTCACATGTTCACTCTCCTTTGACTTGGTCATTGCAAACAAAATGCCTTCAGTAACTTTTGATAAGCTAATTGAATTTCATGGACATATCATATGTATTCTATTCAAACTGAAGATTAAAATAGCTATTTGTCTCCAGGGGATGGGGTGAACACTCAGTAGTCACTACCATGAAGTGCTACAAAAAAGGGTCCATTTTATTTGTAACATACACATGTCCAATGACCCACTGTTGTATAAGTTGTCATTCCATCGGTACCCATTTCTGTCACTTAAAGAACCTTAGTTTCTGGTCTTGTCATCGAAAGACCCACCATTTTCATAATTTGGACCAACGTTTGATTAGTTACGATAAGTGAAGATAAGATGAGAGATTTATAGCATGTGGTCAACTTGATATACCGTATTCTATCAATCTTGGAGGGTTAAAAGATCTACCTTTTATTAATCTCTCACCTAAAGACCCATGTTTTACTACGCTCTATTTGAACAATCCCAATATCTTTGATTTGTCACCCAAATGTTCTTTATTTTTTTAGTTGCCCCTGTCACTAAAGACTCAATGTCTTAGTTGCATGGTGGCACTTATATGTCCCTCTTGTTATATGAGTGCACCCCCGGGCTTGTCTTGTGATGATGCTTTACCGGACAGTGGAAGCAATATAGACGCAAACTGAATGCACCCATGCCCGGGGAGGTGTAAGACCATCATGACTGAGTTTCCTGGAAATTCCCAGGGTGCGCAAACTAAAATGTCGTCAAATATTGAAGAAGTTATTGCTGTTTGGGTTAAATATATCATAGCGGATAAAGAAAAGATATAAATGGTTCGCATTTTGCATCCTGGAGATATTTGATTTGTTACTACTATATTTTATTGTTGGAAATCTTGTAACAGTATAAGCAGAATTCTTTTTGAGATCTGACTGAAAGTGGAGAAAAGGAATAAGGCAGGAATTGTTTTAAAATGTTTTCCTTGTGATATTATTCTATTTGCTGAAAAGAAGTATTTGATCTGACTTATGTTTTCCAATATACCAAATATCTGACAGAATAACACTAACTCCTAGCTACCAATATTTTGCCTTGAGTTGGAAGTTTGAATCCGTAAGATTTCTTATAGATAGCGGGTGCAGCAGTCTCCCTTGGTGTTCTTGATCGCAGAAGTTCACTATTTATTAGTCCAAGACCTCTGCTTTGGAGTTTGCTTATAATGTCATGCCCCCTTACATATTCGCATTATACTGTCAGTGGGAATATTTTCGCGAGCAGGATTTGTCGCGAAACTAGACAATCACAGTCTTTTCGCGTGTGTTAAATTAGCGTTATTCATTACACAGACCTGCACATAAAATAAATGTATTCGTGGGGTGTTATATTCGCGGTTAGATGCTAATTCGCGAAAAATTAAACCCTCGCGAAAATAACTCCGCTTACAATACTAAATATCAGACAGCTATTAATCAACAAAAGTGCTTCATTCATGTCTACAAAATGTTATAAAACATAATTCCATTAAAACATTATCACTTTTCACAATGACAGAAAACAATGAAGGAAGTGTCACTCCTCCGCTGGACTTCCTTTAATGATATAATCATGTCAATTCTTTATGTGAATCTCATTTCGTCACGTGAGTGCAAGAAAGTCGCATCTGCAATGGCTGCCTTAAGTTATATTTATTTAACACCTAGTCACTAGAATTTGAAAAAATCCCTCAAAATATCCTTGCCATATGTCAGTGGCTCTTGAAATGGTTCTTCAGGTGACATCGTCACTTGAAGAACCATTTCAAGAGCCACTGACCCAAGTCTGGAGATTATTACAGTGTGCGATCTAAATTAATGACAAATGGCAGCTATTGCAGATACGACCTTCTTGCACTCACGTGACGATTTTTAACTCTCAAAACAGAATAGAACTGTCACAGATTGAGACATAAAAGGAAATTCAAATAAATTGCAATTCTATGTTTAGCTACAAATGAAATATTTACCACAAGAAATGTTATGCTGTATGTTGAAATATTAGCCAAGTGAAAGAACAAAATTTTGTGGAAACTTTTTTGACAACATTGAATTCTAAAATAGTGGGAGCAAATCAAAATACTGTCGAAGCAACAAGAAGAATCTCGTTTTTATCCCGACGCCTTTACAATGACTTGTAATATTTCGGTTATCCAAACCCTACATTTTACTAAAACCCTATTTGCTCATAATTTCTAACCTATTTTGCTTACCAAACCTAAACCCTAAATCTAACCTTTATCACTGATCCTAAAACCAAATCTTAACCATATTTTATGGAAAAAGTGTGATTCTTCTTTTCGCACTGTCAAAGGTTTAGGGCCAAAACATAGTCAGCCTTCAAACAAAATTTTCTCTACCAAACATTTGGTCGTTACTTCAAAATGACGATTGACTTCAAATAAAATAACTTAAACACTAAGTTGATACCAATTAAAATTTTGAGCTAAATTGCTTATGTGTTGAATTGCCGTATACATTACCTCAAATGTTTGTTACCGGTTTATACTTTAAATTCCATCGCAAATAGTTGGTGACGTCACGACTGAAAATTTTGTTTGAAGGCCGACTATGGTTTGACCCCTACTTATTATACCAGTTGCATAGTGTCAGTTTACATCGACTCCCTATATATCTTCTTAGGACTTTGTGCATGGACTTACTTTTGATAGGTCAATACTAGGGCTCTCCACACGGACATATCAATCTGCACTTCGCACATCTAGATGCATGAAGATTAATAAACTGAACTTCAGCAAACGATCGCACGTGTGAAAGTGACTGCATGTGTACATGCGCATAGTTGCGCTATTTCCACGCACACCCCAGCGTGTCAATACGTGCACCTGATGTAAAGTCAGATTGATGCGCGACCATGTGAACACAATCTGCATTTCGTAAATCTACATTCTTCTAGATGCATCTGCATTTGATGCTCTCCGTGTGGAGAGTCCCATTAAAAGACAAATTTTGATTGCCCATGATGAACAAGCAGGCATGAGAATGAGATAGTAACAAGTTTTGCAACAAATTGCTTCAAATGATTCAAAATAAACTCATTTGCAGGAATTCTTGCAGATTTTGACAACAAATTTGCAGGAAGATTCTCATGCCTGAAAGCGCTGAGTGCTTTCCATAATATAAAACCTAAAAAACTAAACGGCAAAGTCCAACTCCTTAAAATTACACAAACTTAATCATACAAAATTCCATAACAGGCATGATTAAAGACAGATAATAGGACAGTTCAAATGCCTTTTAACATTAACAATCTAGACACTGTAAAAATATACACCAAATTGCTCCATGTAAGTTCCAATTTGTACAACTTTCACACTTATGGGTAAAATCACCCCTTAAACTTTACCTCCCTGCATCGTCCCACTTTTAATCAAGTTCCAACTTGTGATTGCCAATCAATTTCTGATATCACAGATTTTTAGGGTAACATGGAGGGTAGAGGACAAAGGGGTTTCCTTCAATATCTAAAAAATTATAAATTTCCCTGTCCTAAGACCTGATGGAAATAAGCAAAGAGAGATTATTGCCCTGTTCTATTCTTGCTCTTTTCAACTAAAAATAAAATAATTATTACTGCCTTTCTTACTTAATCTGGAGAGAATATGAGTACATGTGGTTAGCTTAGTTCACAGTTGTTATAAGCAAATTAAAACATGGGCCAAATATACTTTAGATCCCATCCAAACTTTTAGGGTTAGTGGTTAGGGTTAGGGTATGTTTAGGGTTAGGGTCAGGTCATGGTTAGTGAGTTAGGATCAGGTCATGGTTAGTGAGTTAGGATCAGGTCATGGGTCATATTAATGATAGGACTTAAAGTATACTTTTTCCAAAAACATAAACTTAACCTAATTAAAAATGATATGCACTGATTGTTGCAATACCTTAAAATATCAAAGTGTTCTTTAAAAATTGATTGTAACCTATCCTGTAGTCCATCTAGATGAACCTTGCATCAAATGCAAAGCGTGAGCAGATTACTATTATCCTGTTCATAAATGATCTATTTTGAGATATTTTGACTAACATTCACTAATCCAGAGATTTTCAATTTATGACTGTAATTGTTTAAATATAATAGATACATTTTGTAATTTAGAGTATATTTTATATTTCCAAATGTAAATGCAATAACTAAGAAATTTGCTTTATCATCCCAAATGGCCTTGAAATTCCCATACATTCAAGTTGTTAAGTTATAGATAGAAATCTGAGGAATTGGATTGGTAATTAACACAATGTGTAATCGAACACAGTTTTCATAGTTCGCACTAAACAAGTATACCTTTAGGGGACTTGATGGTTTAATAGGGGATTTCAACTTCCACAGAATAATCTGTTAGAAATTAAATCAACTAATTCAAAACCAAAATGAGTACAATATGTGATTTTATCTCCAGGGTTTTGAGGGTGTTGATAATTTTTCTATGAATCATTTCTTGATTTCCCCCTGATTTTCCCCTAAATGTCCTTACATTTTGATATTTCGTCCTCAAGTCTGAATATTACGGCCTTTCCAAATATGTGCGATAACCTGCCTTGGTTGATGCTAATTTAATGTAATTTTAGGTGGTGGAGTATTTCTTTAACTTCAAATTTTCTGGACTGATACTTTTGGACAGTTACACTTTGATCTCTATGATAAGCTTATAACTTACGTTGTGAACTTCTTGTTGACCCTGTACCTAAAGGAGTTTTTCAGTCTCTTCATTTAATGGTATTAAGGTCCGCATTCATAAACAGGAATAAGTTAGAAAATAACATTTTTTTTAAATCTGTGATTATTTATGTCCTTGCTTGAAGAGCTCGTGTGGTCTAGTGGAATAGTGCAGGACTGCGAATCGTGAGGTCGCGAGTACGAGCCACGCTACGGCCAACGGGTAATGTCCTTGGGCAAGACATTTGATCTCGATTGCTTCGTCGACCCAAGCGCATTGGGAAGCTGCTAGGGGAATATTACAATCTAAATTCCGATAGGTCGGCGTCTTAAGATTGCGATCTAGTTGAGGTGAGCTGATTGTAACGATATCCTAATAACAGCGTAATAGTGTCAAGCGCTATGATACTACGGTGAATAGCGCGCATATAAATGCCGGATATTATTATTATTATTATATATACTAAATGTCTATAATTTGATAATTTGTCAGTTTTAGAACATTATTATTAGTATTTTTACCAGACTAAGCCATCCCGGATAAACCAATATTTGTGACTGCAACGTTCTAAGCCATACATAACAAATGGATCCATTTTCACTTAGTCCGAGACCAACTTCGCCCTGTTTTGGGCATACAGACTTTGTGCGGGGGATGATCTGAGGATGAACTGACCTTATTGGTTATAGGTTAATAAATGCGCATTTCATACGCGAGTGAAATGAGACATAATCAATGCACGCGAGGTCAATTTTGATGTATCCAATTCACGAGGCCGGTAGGGGCCAAGTGCATTGGACAGCAATTAAAATTTACCATATTGCATTGATTTTGTCTCATTTTACGAGCATTATGGAATGCAAATTTATTAATCTAATTCATACAAGACAGAAAAATAATATTGTATCTTTTGTGAAAAGAAATAAGGCCTTTAATATGACCATCAAAATCCGAAACTTCTCTAAACTAAATAATTAATCACCCGACAAAAACAATGAAACATTCATACGCACTAAACGCACTGCACTCCGCGTACTTTGTATTATTGTGTTCTGATTGGCTAAGTGACACATGGAGCACATGCGGAGTGTATGAATGAAGATTAGTCATCCATATGAGTTTCAAATATGGCCAAAATAAATCAAATACTGAAAATACTTTACGGCTATGTTGCGTTTGGTACCACAAAACTTCTTCAGGCCACTGATAGATCACGTGACAGGCGGCGAGGACTCGCTGCATGTCACGTGATTAATCATTGGCCTGACGAAGTTTAGCAGTACCAAATGCAATGTAGCCATAAAGTGCTATATTTTATTTCCTGTATTTGATTTATTTTGATCATATATGAATTGACCATGCATATTCAACCTTGCTTGCAAAGCTAAGGGAGCGATATTGCACTGCAAACTGTCAGCTTAAGCTTCCTAGATCTAAAGGGACTGAACTGGACTAGGTCTGCATCGACGATCTGCATAAATCTAGGATTAGATTATACCTTAATGTAAGTGTGAACTTGTCACCCTATACCTAAGGGAGTTTGAAATCCATGCAGTTAAATGAACTTAGTGTTGAACACCCTTGAGGGCTGTTAAGGAGAGGAATCGCACTAAGCCTCCAGATTACCTGTGATTTTAGCAAATATTGCAATAAAAATAACGCCATTATGTTTGCCTTGCTATACTACAAAAGTAGCTCGCATATAGCATTAATATTTGTGAGTTATGGATTTAAATGGGTTGAATATTTTTCATTAGAGACACTTGTGAATGAATTTTCTTATGAAAATAGTGGAATTTAGATATGGCGAATTTCTTGTTTGCTGGGCAGTGATTCATGCCTTAGCATTCACAAGCTTACCAGATACCGGTCGCCGACCGGTTATGTGACCAGGGTGTCAATCAGAGACATACTTTTACTCTTTGTATGGTGTAGCAAGATCTTGGTTTGAGATTTAGATCAATTATTCCACCCCCATCATTATTTTCAATTTGTAAATTTTGTAAATATATAATATAAGTGTTGTATCCAAATTGATATCACAGAAAAGTAATGGATATTGACAGCTTTTAATAACTGTGCTCAGTATTTCCAAAAATTTATATACTTATCCAAGTACAAGTACAGGTGGATGTACTTTACACACTTAACCCATGGGATGTAAGGCTATAGGAACTGCTGCAAACTAAGCAAATCATGCAGTGTCATCGTATAGTGCTAAATAATATGTAGAATTCAACACCCATGCCAGGGTTCAACTCATAAATTGATTAAACTAACAACAATTTAATTATATGCATTAGCCATGATCACCAAAGTGAAGTATTAACTTTCCTCATTACCTACTGATTTAATTGCATTTTTAGAAAGTACTTCCAATTATCCAAAACGATTCTTGTTGAACTTGAACATTTATAGTAATAACAGACAATAATTTGTGTTTTGAATTTTTCATTCTCCGGAGAATAACAAATTCTGTGATAGTGTTTCTAGAAATCAATACTAAAAGCTTAACATTTAAAACTTCATTTTTACTAACAATATATTTTAGTGAAGAAATGATGTTATATTTAATCTTCCTTAAAGAAGAATTTCACTTTTAGATCTGTAACAACTACTGGCAAACTTTCGCTTGGCAAAAAAAACAGAGGACAACTTCCTAAAAAAAATTGCCTCAAGTCACAGAGATTTGACTTGATCCAGACCAAATTTGCCCCTTTGCTCATTAAAACGTACTTGAATTTATCATACAGCTGAACCAATAAAGGCAGCCAAGGAAACGTCATCGCATGGTAATAATCCTTACAAGACTAAGCAGTCTTGTTGTACGGATTACCATGAACTTAAGGTGTCAGGTTTTAATCCTGTCAATTGATTGATAGTGGGGGTGCCCATTTGAGTTGTTACTGTATGGACAGGTTCCTGTCTAATGCAAGGGTTTAGCTAGGGATACGCCTACCTGCCAATATACATTTAGATTTTCTGATCGTTATTTTAATAGTCAAAAATATCTAAATTGCTTAAATTTTATCTTATTGAAGAATGAGTGCAAAGGTATATCTCCTTAGGGACCGTTCACAAACACTTGTAAGGGGGGGCCTGATGCCAAAAGGGGGGGCCCTTAAAATTTTTCACCCTCGAAAGGGGGGGGGGCCTGAAAAAAAATTGCGACAAATTTTCCGGTAAAAATTGAGTTTACATGCTTTTCTATGGGGTTGACCACTAATTTTTTCGCAAAAAGGGGGGGGGGCCCTTGAATTTTTTGTGGTCAAAAAGGGGGCCCCGAAAATTTTCCGCGATAATTTTTTTTTTTGCATCAGCACCCCTACCCCCTTACAAGTGTTTGTGAACGGTCCCTTAGAGGGGTAGGATCTTATTTGAACATGTGTATTATTTAACTAATTGATCTTGACCTTGCTTTGTGTGATGTTTAATCCTTAGGTTGTTTCTTGTTTACTTCTTAGAGGTAAAAGAAAGTATGCAACTCTGGGGATGAGGTTGTTGTGTAAATACATACGAAATGGAAAATAGGTATATCAATTAATTTTACATGTTTTTACCATATCTCCAAAACTATGAAGAATTTGAAGATGAAATTTTGGATTTGGATTTATAATAAAAAACTATGAGTTTTAATTTGACATCAAAAATAAACTATATACATCCGGTTGAGTTCTGGGTGATCGTAGCCTACATATTGATTTGCAAAAGCCTCAGAATGGATTACATGGCAGCTATTTTTTTTAAACATTTGATTTAATGTCAACACAAATGGCTGCCTTTTTTATTTATTGGAAGCAGTTTTATATCATGGGCAAGTTCTTGTCTGTGTGAAAAGGGTTTAGTTAGGGATACAGCCACCTGTCGTGAAAAGCTTCAGGATTTATATTTTTACAGGTTGTTTTTGTCAGAATTGTTTCAAACCTAGCTGTCTTAATGAGGGATACAAGTACAAGGGCAAATCTTCTTAATATGCCAAGGGTATTGAATGAATCATAAGGCAGCTATCTTTCTACATTGGGTTTGAATTGCAACACAAATAGCTGTTTTTTTTTCTTGACATATAAAGCAGCTAAGCCAGAGCAAGAAATGCATCTGTATCCCATTTGTGCATGATATCAGGCGGTTTACGTCTCCTTGTTTCCTTGGGGCAAGAAACTTTATTCTAATTGCTCCTGGTTCAAATAGTCACGTTAAGCTGTTGGTCCCCTGTGCGAATGCTCCTTCTTGGGGCGCTGCATACAGTGTATACCTGGTGGTGAGTCTATCAAATATAATTTTTAAAGGATACCTGCTTACCCTAGCCTCACTGAATATCACAATATTCCATTCCCACAATTTGGGAAAAAACATAAAGACCTAGAAATAGCAATGATCATGAAATCGCTGCTGAGGCAACTCCTGCCCTATGACTTGCCAAAATTAATTGGATCAGGATGCGAGAGGTCTTGGGTTCAAATTCAGGAGGAATTAACTCACCCATTTTTAGACATGCGGATTTCAGAGGAGATTTTTTGATTGAAGTGTGATAAATGGTAGGGTTTGGAGTAAGACCTTTAATCAAGGATTTCATTCATCATTAAAAAATGTGAGCTTAATATTTTCAGTATACCAGTATGTGTTTAAAGCTTAAAGAATCTTTTATTCTGAAGAAAACACGGTTAGCTTAAGCCATGTGCGGTACCTGGGAGTGAGCACGTAGAATTTAATTTGACTCCAAAAATGAATGGTATGTTAAGCAAGGATTAAGAGAAAAGATTACTACAGGAAAAACTCAAAATTGCTTTTATCCTACAAACGTTCAGTTTAACACAAGCCATATTGAAGGCTTTAAATGATAAAATCTAAGAATTAGATTTGCAAATGTTGATCAAAAATTGCATACATGTTATACATGAATTCTTTAGAGATTACGAAGAAAGATTCATATGGACTTCCTCCCTGACAACACAAATAAAAGAAACCAGATGTAAAGCTTAATGGTCGGTAGAGATTTCATCTTTCAAAGCACAGTAGCTCTATTTACATACCCCCAACACAAGTTGAATTCAGTATGGATTATGGTAAAATCTTACTTTAGGAAAAACTAAAAGTGGTTTCTTTCTTACTCGCAATATAATAACTTATGCCATGTGAAAGATCTTTTAGGGTCTTAAGACCTTAAGATATCTAAATTGAATTTAGATTTTGTTGGATCATTTCAAAATACATAAGAAACTTTTGCAAATAAAATGAAACACTTTCAAGTAAGAAAGGTACTGTGTATGGATTCACTAAGCTTATTCAGCAATCATGTTCATATTTATCTTTTTCATTTTGACAGAAATAAAATGAATTTCCTTTCATGCTTCTTACTTTAGAAGTGAAGAGAAGTATAGAAATGATCATTTGAATTGAAACCTAGTGCTTTGATGCCATCTCAGTTTAGTTTTAAGTTTGCCAGTTCTACGCTATTGCAACGTCCTAATCTGAGGTATTCAGCACAGGGGACCAACAGCCGACTTAAAGGGACTAGACTAGATTACACTTAGAAATAAAAACTTATGGAAATGCTAGAAATAAAGCTGTAGTAAAATAACAAAAAGAACACAAATTTACACAGAAGTGGCTCTAATTGAGAGAGAATTAATTTGCAATACAGTATATCATTCTTTGATGGTGGTGTGACTATCCTGTGTTTTCTCAATCCTAAATTTGTACCGCAGATGGATTTGCCAGATAAAAGATCAAACAAAGCTCCTGGAGATAATTCAATACATATTAAAAGAGAAAACAATTATCAAAAATAATTTGTTTGCCCATCACAGGTGTAGAAACAAGATCTTTTTAAGTTTTGAAACTAGAAACACTGTTTTCGCACTGGTGGCAAACATTAAAATAGGTAAAGAATTGCAATTTTCTCAAATATTCTGCAAAATCATGGAAACCTACTTGTAGGTTATATTACTATTAATATGTTCTATTTATTCATGTAAAAATATGTAGGGAAAAAATTAGTAGGAAGAATCTAGACCAGTCTCTTTAATGTGACTTCCCAACCAAATGAGAGTAAAGTTTCTTACCCAAGGAAACAAGGAGAAACAATGTGGTCCAATCAGGGCTTGAACCCAGAATCTCTTATTTTTGTGTCTCATGTTCTTAAATTCTTCATCCTTCAATTTATTTAACTGCTAGAAGTGACTATTCACTATATACAGCAGTACTCTGGACCCTAGAGTTGATGACGTATTTTGACATACGGTACCAGGGAAGGTTCCCCTACTCTTATTTCGAACAGCCGTAGCTTGGCCCGTGACGTTCTTTTACATCCGACAGTGTGTTAGGGACACTTTAGATGGGACCGACGGCTTTACGTGCCCTCCAAAGCATAAAGCAAGTAGAGCAAAGATTCTTGCTTAGGAAAACAAGGAGACGTGCCTGGACCGGGGCTCGACACCACGACAGATGTATAGAATGCGATTACGAGTCCATCGCTCGGCCACGCTCCCCTCTCTAACCCAGGGTTCTCAAATAGTAAAAGTGTCATATTTGAACCTGAACCACTAGTTCAGAAGCACTGCTCTAACTAGCCTTAGGCAAAATAAAATAAATTGCTGTGTTGCCCTTTGGGGGATTTTTTGTAAATTTGGGTCGATCGGTGGGGATCATTTTTTCTTTTCCTGAAGGAGATTTTGACCTTTAAAATCCCTGATTAGAGGCATATGATGACATAACAAAATCAGTTATTTCTTTCGTGACACCAAAGATTTGCTAATTCAATACATTTGTGAGTTTCTGTGCAAGACACAGCAAGGGTAATAGGAATATTTGAAAAAAAAACGACCCGATTTTTGCCAAATTTAGGTTCGGTTGGAAAAGGCCAACACAACAATACTTTTTTTTTTGGGGGGGGGGCCATGATGGCTCAGTTGATACAGCAAAACTAGCATTTTGCTTAAGATTATGAAATTTTATAAGAAGACGGATTTCTGCGAAACTAGAAACATTTAGATATATATTCCATACATGTTAAATCTTAAGACTTTTTTGAATTTTTGTTGAAATTGATAAAACATGAAACATGGATGGTTATCACAAATCAAGTATCTTTAACGGTACCTTAGCACATGTTATCAGATATCCCAAGTATAGAGAGTCTTTTGTAAGGAGATATGTTGAGGATGAGAACAACTTCCTGCGATTGGTTCAATATGTCTTTGATGTCTTCAAATAGCTACAAATGTGATTCTTGTATAAGCTGAGTTGGATGAGTGATGATGCTTGACTTGAATGACGATTGTGATTTAAAAGAGAAGGCGTTGTATTCTTGAAAGCTTTGAAATCTTTAAAAGATTAAACTTCAAGCCTCTTTTCTGTAGCAAACACTAGCACTGGTACTTTGCGAACATTTTCTTTCACTTGGTTTAACAGTTGTAGTCACGTGATGATCTCTGTATGTGAGAAAGAGACTCGTATATACCAAGGTCATACCGAGTTTCAGGTTTTGTCCTTTAAATGCAGCTAGAGAATCAAATTATTTGACCAAATTTGCATGTGTCATCCATGCATGAAGTCTATTTCACCGTAGTTGAGAAATAAAAGTGGGACAGTTGAAAGAGATAATTACCTTAAAAAAATGAAGGGAAATTTGATTTTAACTTTTCCATTTCTATTTCTGTGTTAAATATCAAGTTATGTGACAGAACAAGAAATTGGTTATTGAGAGAATTTCCCAGAGTTTTTGATCTAGGTTTCCTGATGATGATAAGTCTGATCTGCTTTATCTTGCTACACCTGTCATTGGTTGTTAATTATTTGTGAGTTTATTTTCAATTTGAAGATCACATACTATTGCGTTGTTTCAATTGAGATATACCGTATGATGAGTTTTGTATATTTTAACTATTGTAGTTGTTTGGTTTGTTACTATTATGTTATGTACAGGTTATAGGGGCGGATCCAGGAATTGTTAACAACTTGCCATATCTCCTTATACAGGAGCTTACCGTTGTTGATTCATAAGGCCTTGTATCCATTGGCTGTACCCATATTCCATGTGCACTGCTCTCGTTTCTATTGTTAGTAATTCCGCGGCGCAACACAGACAATAAACTTCGTTCTGCTTAGTGATCATATCAGTGGCATATGTACGGCAGATATTCCAATTACCTGGTGCTCACCAAGTATGAACATGTTGATTGTTGGTGCCGCCAGGTCATAGGAATCATCTGCCGAAACAAGGCCACTGATATGATCACTAAGCAGAACGAAGTTTATTGTCTGTGTTGCGCCGCGCAATTACTAACAATAGAAACGAGAGCAGTGCACATGGAATATGGGTACAGCCAATGGATACAAGGCCTATGGAACCCACAGTTGATATTCAATTTAGCGCATCACACACTGTACATAGGGTTTACGGAAGTGCATTTGCACTTCAGGCTTTTTAAGTGCGTGCAAAGCTGGTGCTTGGAAACAATTGAATATTGAAAGCGGCAGAGCAACAAACATTCACAAACTAGCATTTTGATTCAGATTCTGCTAGATATTTTTATGAAGATTGAGTATCTGTTAAATTGAAAACATTTAGAATTCAATTCATAGGAGATTTTCGTTGTTCAAAGGTATTCAAACACGCTACAGATTTGATCATCGCAAGTCAACAACTTGCATTGTTGCTGCTTTGCAATGAACAATTCTGTGGCGTTTTTGAATTCCTAATTCAATAGAGGAGTACTATTTTGCTGGAGCCTCAACGCTAATTCAAAATCAAGTCATGCTCGGTCAAAATATTGATGTTTAAAGGTGCACAGCTCATTTTCAAGATTTTTTGGAATATTTCTGCATAAATATCACCAATTTGCAGCTTTTTCTGAACACAATTTGAACAAATAAAATACTTGTATAAAGCAGAAATGGCTTACCTTCATGTCAGATATTCACGAACTAGACTGCTACAAAGTCTACAAAAGACTTGAATCTGAATAATTAATACATACAACAGATTTCATGCTAGACTAATTTCATGATGCATCTTATATTAAGAATGGACCACTTAAAGTTATGCTTCTTTTTAGCAAGATGTAAGAAAGGGAATCACCCATTGATATCTAATAGTGTCTGAAATGAATTGAAATGATATAAGCCAGTGAAATTTATAATAGATATAATTTTCACCAAAACAAAAATGGAATATATTAAGTTGACACTTATATGACAGATATGTCAGGATTCAACCCTTGCTATATGTGCCCTGATTTTCTCACTTTCAATTTGATATTTTCTGTGGCATAGATCTTATTTTCGGTATGAATTTTGATACAAAGTAAAAGGAATTTCATTGCCAAAAATATAGGCATGACAATTATCATTTTATGGCAGTCTAGTTAGCTCAATCAGTAAGGCGCTCGCTTGCGGTGCGAAAGGTCCCGAGTTCGAACCCTGCTGGTGCCAAAAGTTGAGTGTGCTTGAAATTCCCTTGGACAAGGAACTAACTGCTAATTGTCTCGTGGAAACCCGTACGAAACTCGGGGAGCTGATCCGGGCAGCGATGGTGCGTATGTGGGCTGATCAAGGTGCAGCGCCCCTAGAGGTTGTCGCAGAACCTGAAATGATGCTTGGTGTGGAATGGGGCTTATTTGGGCCAAAGTGGTCAGCGAACACCTGTAAAGTGTGCAGAGACCGAGTGGAATTACAAATCTGGGCGCCATAGCGCACTATAAATCCCCAGTATTTATTTATTTATATTTATTTTCAACTGATTTCAGCTTTTTTAGCTTTGGAATTGAACAATTTTTTAGCTTTTTCTTGTTAAATCAGCCTATTTTTAAGCTATTTTCTTCAAATTCTGACTCTCTCAGTTTTTTTTTTTTTTTGAAAGTCAAATTTCATGCCTGAAAATAACTTTGATTAAATTTGGAATGTTTCAAGACAAAAATACACACCATGCAGCCTGTGACATTTAGCCTGCTTTTCTATACAATTGCTACTGTTAGGTCTTTATCTGTTAGTATGTATATAACTGCTGTGCATTCCATTGGGATAAATAACTAGATAGTGAAGGAAATGTCCATTTGGAGGTCTTATCTTGAGGGTTTGAAAGGTCTTGTGGATGTAGCCTTGATTCCACTGGGAGGAAGGATGGTATCTACTCAGCGGAAATGGCCTCAAATGTAGGCCAGGGGAATGTCACTGTGAAACTGGCTGTTATGTATTAAGTCCTAACTTGAAGTATATTATGTGAATATAAACTGCACATTTTTAAAGTTTGTTTTGGACTTCTATGTCGAATTGGATTGAAAAGGCATGCAGGATTTTCTTTTTATTATTCCTCATGATAAGTAATATGTGAAAGGGATTGTCCATTATCCTGATTTGTAAACTTAAGTTTTTCGGACACATGGCAGTTTGTTTGTTGTTATAGGAACAGCAAGTTTGCACAATTGTACCACTCTGATTGTGTCCTCCAAACGAAGAAATGTTGGGAATTTGGAGACAAATCGTCATGTTAGTGCAAGAAAGTTGTATCTGCAATGGCTGCCAATGTTATATTTATCATCTCATCACTAAAGAGTGTGAAAAATTGCTCAAAACTTCCCTGCCATATTAAATGGCTCTTGAAATGGTTCTTCAGGTGACCATTTCAAGAACCACTGACCCAAGACTGGGGATTATACAGTGTGGAATCCAAATTTATGACAAATGGCAGCTATTGCAGACACGACTTTCTTGCACTCACATGACGAATCTTCCCCTCTTAGTATTTCTGGTTTTTGGTAACCATAAGTTCCTATTGGCTGCTAAGTGACACTGCTGTGGTGATTCTGCAAAAATGTGATGCCCCAACAAGGCCTGGGGACTCAGGGTTTTTGCTACCAGGGTCCCAAACTTATTTTCCGCTGGGTACCTGACCGTATTGATAATTGAACATTTACAATGTTAGAACGGGAAGTTTGATGGTCTACTACCACCATACGGTGTCTCAATTACAAGAAAAATTTGGATTTTTAACCCATGCACATAGTGCCTGGGTTTATAGAACCATGATCTAGTCTATCTATCTATCGGTCTATCGGTCTATCGGTCTATCTATCGTCCAACTTTCGT